>LPNX010213306.1:0-49037 GCA_001517045.1 Pseudotsuga menziesii
GAAGAATAGGATGCCCGTATATGTAGCATATAAAATGTTGGGAGTTAATCAATACCATACTTTCTATCGAGAGATCTGTGAACAGTTCATCATGCCTCTCTTCACTCTCATATTCAAAAGGGAATCCAACTGTATGTCAGAGGAGGCCATGCAGGTCATAGAAGAGTTTGGTGACTATTTTTTGACAGAAAATGGGATGTATTTGAGGATGTTTGGCGGGTCAAAGACCCCTTATCTGTTGCCCAAGTATGCGACAGATTATATCATACACAAGGAAGCTGTCAGACAGGTGTATATAGATGGATTTGGGCATTTCCTATTCCAGAAGAAGAAGTCTTCCTACCCTCCTCTGCCGTTCAAGCTAGGTAGTTGTAGCTTTGCAAATGTGAAGCAGGCTCCTGAATTCATACAGGAACTAGAAAAGTTCCGTTTCGGGGAGATGACGTTCAGACGGAATGATACTCACGAGAGAATGGCCGAACACTGCAAGAAACATAAAGTATTTTATGAGTACACTCATCACATTGACAGGGATGAATCTATTTTTAGGAGGGCTGCTAACATGACAGCGCTAGGTAAGAGGTTCAAACCACAAGGTGGATCTGAGCAAGAGAAAGCGGAGCAGGCTAAGGCTGAAGAAACAGCTAAAATAATAAGGGAAGAAGCTCAGAGACTAGAGCAAGAAGCTGTAGAATGGTCCCAGAAGGGAGAAGAAGAAAAGAAGAAAGCTGCCCAGGAAGCAGCTGAAAAGGTAAAACAAGCAGCTGAGGAAGCTCAGAGGAAAATAGATGAAGAACTTCAACAACAGGAAGCCGAGAAGACAAAGATGGCACAGCAGCAGGCTTCTGGATCACAAGCAGAACAAAGTCAGGGTGAGGAAAACCCTGAGGTGCAGATCATGCAGAGGACCACTACCATCATTCCTTCCACTCCTATGCTCCAGTTAATACCCTTTACACCGAAGAAAGGGGAAGAGGTCCCTGATTTTAGCACAGTGTATTACGACAGGGCAACCAAAAGAATCATGAGAAGAACTGAGCAAAAGGTAGGGGCTGAAGGGATGGCCAGTACCATGATAACCAACAAAGCGGTGATGGTAGGAACGGATAAAGATCCCAAGTTTATCATAAGGGCTGGCAGAGCAGCAATAGACGCTACAGAGGACAATGTGGATCAAATGATGAAAGAGATAGACTCAACCAAGAAAACCTCCGCTTAGTTGAAGGACACCTTGAGAAGGGAGAGAGAGGAGAGCAACAGATTAAAAAGAAAATACGAGCATGCACTCAAAGAGGTGGAGGTCACAAAGCATGAAATTCATGTTATCCAGCAGGAAGCACAAGCGAAAGAAACTACCCAAGAAGCTTTGAGTAAGGCACATCAAGAAATTCAGGACTTAAAGGGCGAAAGGGAACAAATGAAAACAAAGATAGAAGAGCTGACAGAGCAGCAGAAGGACATCTATGAATCCAATACCTTATATGTTAGAGATCTGCAGGAGCAGTTGAAGGCAGCCAAAGAGCAACAGGTAGATCTGCAGCCCGTCAAAGATCACATCCTGGCTCAAAAGGCAAGGATGCTGCAACTACAAACAGCCTTGGAAGAAGAAAGGTGTCAAATCTTGCAGATTGATGGCAGGCTGGATGAAATATTAAATACAGCATCTTATTTCGTGGACAGATCACAAGACATCCTGGAGGTGCTGACTTCCAGGATAACCAGAGTAGAAGATGATCAAGAAGTCCCAGCTGAGCTACCAGTTAAAGATAAGCAGGCTTTGAAACGGGATCACGATCTGATCGAGTTTGCTGTTATTACTGCAGAGGAATTTCAGAAGACAGTGAAGAAAACGAGGGGAGCATGTACAGAGTTCTTTAGAAGAGCCCTTGTCACCTATAATCGCTGTCAAGTAGAGGCTGAACATAGGCTACACGAATTCCCTGATCATGATACAATTGCAGGGATGTTGCAGGCAAGGCAGCAGGAGGATGAAGCCAGGGTCCAATGTATCAGAGCCCTTGATGAGCCGATCCTAAGAAATGAAATTGGACATGCAGCCATTAGCATTCAGCTATTGGAGGAACAGGTGCACCTGAACAAGGCCAGAATAGAAGCTATTCGGGACTAGGCAGATAAGTTCGAGCTAAATATACAATTTCTAGAACCCCACTCGTTTGAAGGACTCGCCAAGGAGGCAGTAGCATGGAGGAAATTTTTGGAAGACCAAGTGGGCCCCTCCAAGTGAGAAGGACTGGTCAAACTTTGTATGATGTAATATTTTGTAACGGGTTGAGAGAAATTGAAGCGTTGGGGAGCCCAAAGGTCACTTTGGGCAACCCAAGCAATTTTCGCTTTTTTGTATAAAATTAGGGAAGAGAAACAAAGAAGGGGCTTTTTTTCCTCGGTCACACTGGAGGACCTATTGTAAAGAAGAACTATTTCCTTTTTGCAATAAAGAATTGTAGTTTGCCTGTTGAAGAAAGTGCTGTGAGNAGAAGGGGATTTTTTTCCTCGGTCACACTGGAGGACCTATTGTAAAGAAGAACTATTTCCTTTTTGCAATAAAGAATTGTAGTTTGCCTGTTGAAGAAAGTGCTGTGAGATTTTCCAAATGGTGTGCAATGGATGGCAGGAAAATGAACTATTTTGTTTTTTCAGCATACGTCCATGAATTGTGAGATCGTTCTAACTCTATGACTTATGTCCTGTTGAATGGTTTCCGGTTTATTTTGTGGAAAATTCACTTTTAGTAATGCTGGTGCTTCACATAACAGTTAGCTATCTGATATGTTGGAATAAATTCTCTTTCGTGTGCTGTAAATGCAAGTATCAGTTACCTGTGATTGTGTTTATCCTACATGAAGTTAATGCATTACTAAATAATATTTGTTTTGGGCTCCCCNTGGAATAACTTCTCTTTCGTGTGCTGTAAATGTAAGTATCAGTTACCTGTGATTGTGTTTATCCTACATGAAGTTAATGCATTACTAAATAATATTTGTTTTGGGCTCCCCGGGGATAGGTAGTTAATCATCTTAGTTCATAGTCGCATATGTGGTTTAGATGTTGTGAACATAAGACGAGAGGTAAGAACCTGCGCATCACTTTGTGTGGTTCCCGGCATCCTCATCACCCTGCACGGTTTAGATAGGCATGTGCATTGCATTTTAAGTCAAAAAAATACAAATTCCGGTGGACCGGGCCGCAACCGGTAAACCCTTGTTGTTACTTNTCCCGACATCCTCATCACCCTGCACGGTTTAGATAGGCATGTGCATTGCATTTTAAGTCAAAAAAATACAAATTCCGGTGGACCGGGCCGCAACCGGTAAACCCTTGTTGTTACTTTGACCTACGGTAGCCGGACCGTAAACCGGACGGATTCCCTATACCAAACAGTCAGTGGGCTAATTGGGAACGCTGATTGGGGAGAATCCCTTACTGTTGCCGCCTACGAATTCGTAGGCGTAGGCCTCAACAGGTCTATATTTATGCCTTGGTGTATTTATTAGTTTATGATCACCCAAACATTGTACACCGAACCTAACTTTTTATTATTTTTAGCCTATGTTGGAATTCTTGAGCCTAATTCATTATTTAGTGGGATTTCTTGGTGTTTGGGTGGGTGCCACTTGTTGATTGAGCCCATTTGGTGGCTTTGTAACTCCTTTGTGGAGATTACAATTGATTTTGTAACTCCAATTTACACAAGTGTTCCCTCACTGGATATTTTTAGCCTTAACACCCCAAAAGTCACGTAAATAATAATGTAACTCCTTGTGTAAACACTTGCGTAAATACTTGTGTAACTCTTGTGTAAATCCTTGTGTAACCCCCCCTTTGATATTTTGGGAAGATTCCTTGGATTGTGTGATACATCAACTCTCTAATTTTGATTCCTCTTCATGGATGATGTGTCCACACATGAATTTGAGTTTGGTGGAGTGGCTTGAAGTCACTCTCCTTGAAATTTGAATTGCTTGGGTTGGATTAGAGTTAACCTCTTGTTGTTGAATTTACCCCCCTTGGATTGACTCAAGTTGGCTTACCTTGGTTTGGTTTGACCCTATTGAGTTAGAATTACCTTCTTTGGTCTATAAATCCATGTTTGATATCCTTGGTTTGGGGTTTTTTTCATGGTTATTTTGTATGGTTGTTCATACCTTTGACGGTGAGAGCTTGGGAAATCATGAATGCTCTGCTATGTGAATGAAATTTGTGCTTGAAGCACTATGATATTGTATGGTGTTTGTGGTAGGCCCAAAAAACTCTAGTGTAGTTCCTCTGTTTCCACTACTTGGCTCCGTCCTAGACCTGTACATAAATTCTAATGGTGAATGGCAATATCGCGATGGACTAGGGGGCCTGAATTACCATTGCACCTGCTAGTGGGGTGGAAGAGGAAGTATGTGATGATGTGGTGAGGAAGTATGTGGTGAGAAAGAGGAAGTTTGGAATCTCAAACTAATACTTGAAATATTCTTGAGTGCACCTCTATTGTGTATCTTGTTAGGATTATTAATCCTCCCTTGACCATACTGTCTATTAGATTATTATTTCCTAACTTAGGAACCTTAATTAATTATTGGGTCCACTTGGCCTAATGGATCCACCTAGATCAGATACTAGAGTATGGGGAACACTGATAGAGGTTAACTGGCACTTGCTGCATGTGCATGCATCAGTTTGGGCGCTTCCTAGACCAATCCCTAGATTTTAGCAGTAATTGGGATTCCCGGAACCGACCTCCATCCGTTAGGTGGATTTGGAACTAGTTAGTCTTAGTTAGGCCCCAGTTACCTTCAGTTAGTTCACAATAAGTTAGCTAGTGCTAGCAATGCATGGATAATGCATGGCTGCATGGGGAGGGGAACTTTTCCTACCTACCACACTCAGTTGCACTGAGTTAACTAGATGTAACTAATTGATTGAGTTGTTGGACATCAGGGAGTTGATATTTGGACTCAGACTTTGTCAGTTACTTCACAATCAGTTAGCTAGCGCTAGTAATGCATGGGGAGGAGCACTTTTCCTACCTACCAAACTCAATTGCACTGAGTTAACTAGCTTACACTGATTGATTGAGTTATTGGACATCAAGGAGTTGATCCGTTGGAATCCAATATGGATTGAGAGACCATGAGTTAGAGATTCAGTTAGATACAATCATATCCACTTGGTAGATTTGAATTTCTACCTAATGTGTTCTAATTATTACTATTTATAACCTATTGTACATTGGACTTATTATGATGAATATACTGTAAATTCCTAAGCAATACTTGTCTGTTTCCTGTGTGGTTTGTTTTGCTTAGTTTGTGTCTTCATTCTCCATATATTTGCTGCAAACATTATTAGAACTATCTGCTTGAAGATCTAAATGGAATTCAAATTCTAATATGGTATCAAAGCCTTCTCAGGCAGGTCTCATGCTTGTTTCTCCCCATCGAACATCAGAAGTAGTTGGGTTTCCACAGAAGTCCCCTATGATGATTTGCTAGCTCTGGATTTTTTTAGAGCAGCGGAGAGGGCATGACGGACCCTGAAAATATGTTCATGTCAAGAGGAAAAGCATGATTCTAACATAGTTCGAATATTTTTAGTGTTGCAGTGATATTTTGCAGGTTCAAATTCATATAGATTCGATATTATTAGTTCCTCTTCTTACTCCATCCACAAGATATTCAGAATGGAATTCGAAGATAATTGCATCTCTGAAGAGACAAGGCCTCTATGAGGTATCTATGGGACTTGGTAAAGATTCTTATGAATATGAGAAAGACTGGCTAAATGATGGTGATAGAGCTTATGGAGCAATATGTGGGACTTTTCCTTGAAGCTTGCTTATAGACCTTATTGAGTTTGTAGAATACCCAAAGGATCTCTGGATAGAACTGGATAGAATCTTTGGGAAGCACAATGAGGATTGTTATAGCAATATGGGGAGCACATTCAGAACCACAAGAGTTATTTACTCAAAAGTCTCGGCGTCTACTTTCTCTGATGAAGTTGTTCAAGATGAAGAAGAAGCAAAATCTTCCTCACAATCAATTCGAATTGAAGAAAGTCTCCTTGGAGTGACTCCTTCTCCTGCTGCTCCAGAAGTGTATGAGATCTCGGATATCTCATCTCCTCACATGGATGATCTAGAAGAAGGCATTCGAATATCTTTTGTTGAAGAAAATATCTCCTTCCATTCTATGCAAAAATTCTCTAGTGATTCTTCTATTATAAATTCTGTGCATAGTTTATCGGTGATTTCTCCAGGAAAGGGTGAGGAATTTTATTTCTCTGTCTATAATGAAGTTGATGGTATGTAGATAAGTAATTCTTTGGATATTTTGGAAATAATATCAGATTTTAGGAGTGATCCATTCACTCTCATTGATCTAGAGCTTCCAACAAATTCCTACATGATTGCATGCACCGATACTCAGTGTTTTGAAGAAGGGGAAAATTGTGCATCTATTATCTCTGTGGAGCACACTCTTGGATCTGGTATGGAATTTATTGGATATGATATGATATTATTTGGATATGATATGATATTACTTGGTTTTAAGGTTCAAGAGATTTTAGTACCACTTGTAGCTGCTCTCATCAATTTTGGTGAGAAGAAATAAGTACCAAAAATCTCTTTCAAAGGGTTTGAAGAAGGAGAAAACTGTGCATTTGCCAGCTCGGTGGAGCACACTCCTGGAACTGATATGGAATTTATTGGATCTGATATGATCTTATTTGGATCTGATCTGATATTACTTGGTTCTAGGGTTCAAGATATTTCAGTATCGCTTGTAGCTGTTCTCATCAATTTTGGTGTGAAGAAACAAGTACCTCAAGTCTCCTTCAAAATTGCTAATGAGGATTTTATTTCATTCAACACTTTTGGATCTAATATGGAATTATTTGGGTATGATATGATCTTATTTATATCTGATTTGATATTAATTGGTTCAAGATTTCAGGTTCATGAGCTTTCAGTACTGCTTGTAGTTGGTTTCATCAATTTTGGTGTGACAAATCAAGTACCGCAAGTCTCCTTCAAGATTGCTGCGGGGGATTTGATTTCATTTCACAATTTTGGATCTGATATGAACCTCTTTGGATATGATTTATTTTCTGATATGATAATATGTGGTTCAGGTTTTAAGATTCAAGAGCTTACAATATTGCTTGTAACATGTTTCATCAATTTTGGTGTGACAAATCAAGCACCGCAAGTCTCCTTCAATTTTGCTGCTGAGGATTCGATGTTAGTTTTCTCTTATGAGATTAATGATATTATATTTTGTGAATTATTGGATATTTATGAAGCTATATCAGATTATGGAGCTCAAGCATTCGCTCTCCATAGTCCTAGGGCTTCTCTACCTTTGGTCACATGCTCATCTCCTCACAGAACTAGTAAAGAGGAAGACATTCTGCATCCACCTAGACACTTGATCCTAACACTTGGGGCTTATTTTACCACTCATGGTTTGTTGTTCAAGGCTGACATATATCAGTTTGTTGGGTGTTCCTCACATGGTTCGAATTCCCAAGAACCTTTGCTCTCTTTTCAGATGATTTCAGCTACTCTACATGGGTCCAGTTATTAGAGAGAATTTGAGATAAAAAATGGGCCTCAAAAGGACCAAAATGTACTATAAAAATCAACCAATTACATTCTAGTAGATGACATCATCCCCCATGGTTGAGGTGACATTGCATGAGTTAAGAATGCTTATTTGTCACATTTTCTATGGTGGATGAAAACCCATAGTTAACCAAAGTAGTGGTACAAGTACTTTTAAGTCATAAAGTGAAGTACTCACAATAAAAGTCATTTCACACTTTCTCATAAAATAATATTATTGTTATTTTCAAGTAAAGTACTCACAATTCACTTTTTTCATAAAATAATATTATTGTCATTTTCAAGTAAAGTACTCATAATTCATAAAAATGCCTTTTCACATTTGTTTATAAAATAATATATTGTCATTTTTATGTTTTTTAATTTTAAATTATATATTCACTCAATTGTATTTAATATCATAATGTCAAACTAATATATATTAAATCTTGTACTTTTAAAATAAATTAAATTCATGAATGATATTTATATGAAAAAAATATGTTAGTTATGCATATAAATTAAATTCATTTTTGTTTAATTTTATTTACAAGTTCAATACAAATAAATGCTAAAGGACAATAATGTTTTGGGAATTTACAATGAATCTTAGTCACATCATTGTAAAGTTATTTTATTAATTTTATTTTTAGTCAATTTAGAAAAGTAACTCAACCATGGTTATTTATATTGTGCATAAAAAGTAGTGTAGGAGATGAGTTGTCATATATACCTACCCCATAAAACCCCTAACTCATAATATTTTAATATATCTTATATTTTTGTAGTACATCTCTTAGGAGACCCATTTTTGACCTCAAATTCTCTCTAATGTTTCACCATGCAGATGTTTATATTTTTTATTCAGTTGAGTGCATTGTTCTTCTTCCAAAGAGGAAGATTCCTCCATAAATAAACATGTTGTTTGGATTCATGGGTTCACCTGCACAGAAGAACCAAGATATTGTTGCTGAATAGTATTTTCACAAGTTTTTTCAAAATTTGTATTTCTGCTTATTTTGAGGGGGGGGGGTTCCCATGAGGTTTTCCCCTATTTCCTCGGTTGTATTAAGAATTTTTTTTTATTCATGTCTCTTAGATTGTATTTGGGTGGCCTATGGTCTTGTTACCAGGGCCCAAAGTTGTCCAATTTAGGATTCAGGGGGGGTGTTAGGATTATTAATCCTCCCTTAACCATATTGTCTATTAGATTATTATTGCCTAACTTAGGAACCTTAATCAATTATTGGTTCCACTACCACCATTGGGTCCACTTGGCCCAATGGATCCACCTAGATCAACTAATAGAGTATGGGGAACACTGCTAGAGGTTAACTGGCACTTGCTGCATGTGCATGCATCAGTTTGGGTGCCTCCTAGACCAATCCCTAGATTTTAGGAGCAACTGGGAGTCCCAACACCAACCTCCATCAGTTAGGTGGAGTTGGAACTAGTTAGTCTTAGTTAGCCCCCAGTTACCTTTAGTTAGTTCACAATAAGTTAGCTAGCACTAGCAATGCATGGCTGCATGGGGAGGAGCACTTTTCCTACCTACCACACTCAGTTGCACTGAGTTAACTAGTTGTAACTGATTGATTGAGTTGTTGGACATCAAGGAGTTGATCATTGGACTTAGACTTTGTCAGTTACTTCACAATCAATTAGCGAGAACTAGTAATGCATGGATAATGCATGGTTGCATGGGGAGGAGCACTTTTCCTACCCACCACAATTAGTTGCACTGAGTTAACTAGCTTACACTGATTGATTGAGTTATTGGACATCAGGGAGTTGATCTGTTGGACTCCAATATGGATTGAGATACCATGAGTTAGAGATTCGGTTAGATACAATTAGATCCACTTGGTATATTCGAATTGCTACCCAATGCATTCGAATTCTTACTATTCGTAACCTATTTTACATTGGACTTATTATGATGAATATACTGTAAATTCCTGAGCAATACTAGTCCGTTTCCTGTGTGGTTTGTTTTTCTTAGTTTGTATGTTCATCCTCCATTCAATTGCTGCAACATAATAAGAACTCTCTACTTGAAGATCATATGGCATTCAAATTCTAATATATCTTTGGCCTAAGCTTGGGGGTGCCTTGTTAAAGTGAGATCAGGATTGGCAGTGTCAAATGATGGCTGGAGCATGGTTCGGATGATGCTAGTTACACATTGATAAGATATGTGATTTATTTAATGTTTATTTAAATTAATTGGCTCTTATTCGATTTATTTATGGATTCGCATGAAATTAGCATGAGTTATTTGTGGAATAAATTTATCACAGAATTCAATCTATTTATGCAACTAAATTATGAAGGAATTAGAAACTAGTTTTTGGGATTTTGTGCACAATTTGTTTGACAAAATAATTCTTTGGTACTTATGGTACATAACTGATATTTTTGTTCCTGTTGATTATATAATGTGTATTTTTATGGTACAATAACCTCAGAATGGTTAAAGACACTTGTCTTTGATGCTTCTACCTTTTATTGAAAAACTAGTTCTTTGATTGGACTGTTTGACATAGTTTGGAGACTTGGCACATGAATTTAATCTATTTATGCAACTAAATTATGAAGGAATTAGAAACTAGTTTTTGGGATTTTGTGCACAATTTGTTTGACGAAATAATTCTTTGGTACCTATGGTACATAACTGATTTATTTGTTCCTGTTGATTATATAATGTGTATTTTTATGGTACAATAACCTTAGAATGGTTAAAGACACTTGTCTTTGATGCTTCTACCTTTTATTGAAAAACTAGTTCTTTGATTGGACTGTTTGACATAGTTTGGAGACTTGGCACATGAAGCATTTGTAAAAATTTGTGAGTGTTCCTTTTATTATTATGTCTGACAAATAATCTTGAAATGTGTATGAGAATGTGAGGATAAATATTCTTTGTAGCGTTGGGGAAATGTCTACTGAAATTATAGATCAATTTCCAATTCCTAGCTCCTTCAATGAAATTGTTTTGAGTAGATTTGTGACTTTGCTTATGAAGTGTTTGAAAAAATGTTCAAATGAGATATAATTATATTATGAATGATAAAACATGTTATTTAGATTTTGAATTTCATTTTAACGATTCCATGAGCTATGGATTTAATTATTCTAGCGATTCCTAGAATTACTAGTCAATTCAGATGAGTAGAATTAACTAGTTTTGTGAGTTCTTTAATTGAATGCATATGAGCGAAAAGCTACAGAAATATGACTATAAGTGTATATTATTTCCATGATGTACAATAGTCATATATTTATCTTTATTTGGAATTTGGAAATTTAAATTGGAAACTAACTACATTGCGATGAAATTGGTAAATAGTTTTTGGATCCGAATCTTTGTTTTTAGTAAAAGATGAATGTGCAACGTATGCTCTGTTATTGGTACTTTAATTGAACTATATAATTATATTTTCCATAACTATACCTTCACCTCTATGTTCTTCGAAACTCAGTACGACTGGTTTGATTGAATTCCTGACAATGCTTATTAACTAGTTGTACTGATTAAACTTGAATATTCTTCGTTTATGTACTTGTATCAGATCTATGAAAATACTTTATTTTGTTGTACGTGCATTATTAAATATGTCTATAATGGATGTAGGCCCAATTTTTGATTTATTTGCATGGATGCGTGTCAAATTTGTGCAAGACTAGTTGTTAGTATTGAACAACTAGTTAACTAGTTCTTGTGGAATCATTTTCATAATTACTATGTTTAATTAATTGGAAAATGGTAATTAGGCCTGATTTACATGTTATTAGGTGTTTACTAACCATCAGAGTTGATAAACAATGGTTAATTGATAACCAAATGAAATTATATTAAGTACCTTCAATTGTGTGCTGAGTCTCGTTAAGTATCGTTATCAAAACACTAATTACTAGTTAATCATGGAAAATGGACTTTAGAGGTGGAATTTATGTATGAAATGGTTTGGAATGGATATTTGATGTTGGTAGAAGATATTAGTAATCCTTTCCAGCCCTTGGATCATATGTTGGAATAGTTATTGAATTTATTGGTAATTAAAGGGACTTTGTTGTGATTAAATATTGAAAAATGAAATTTAATATTTGTTTAACTAATCCGTTGTGTTAAAATTATCTAATTCACCTTATAGAGCTAATGATATGTCCCTCAAACCATTTTATATCCTTGGGGTACATTACAAGTGGTATCAGAGCTTAGGTTCCAACACTGCGACTGTTGGGCCTTCTACAGAAGTATTATTTTTGGTATATGTGCATTTGGAGTTTATAAATGTGCTTAGTAAGATGAATTTAACCTCCCTCATGTTAAAAGAAGAATAATAAACCTCACTTCATATGTAAGTTCGTTGTATGCCTTAGAATTAATTAATATTGCATATTCGTTGTTCAATAGATTGATTGGTAAGTACTATGTGGTGCATATATAATAATTGATTGTGACTTGATTGGTTGATGCTCATGCATTGCCTCTTCTATTGCTCATTGAATTGTTAATATTTAAATGCTTCTTGTAGTATGACTTATTCACTGGTACCTTATGATTATTAATTGATAAGTAAATAATTGTCGTTATAATATTATGTACCATGTACCATTATTAGTATTAATTAATACTAAGTTATTAAGATGATATAGTTTTATTATTATGAAGTATTAATACGATTTATTAAGTGGCGTTTATACCCTATATGAAATTTGTAGTTTCTATGGATGGTATGTTTTTATAGTCTTATTTATGCCACTTGGATGGTGGTGGTTATAAGGATGAGTAACTCCTTTTCTATTTTAGGAATGAGACACTTGTCTAAATGGTGTTCCCCATTATTTATTTTATGTTATGCATGTATAATGTTTTATACTATGTATTAATTATTACTATCCTAACTTATCTAATTATAATATTTTTGTATTATATTGTTTAATTAATTTATTTTGGGGTTAGTGGTGGCATTATTATTATCCTAAATATCTTAATAATTTATTTATTGAGTGGAGAAAATAAGCCACTTGTCCATAATTTCTCACATTCTCTTTTATTTTACTTATTTTACATATGGAGATGTAACTCCTATTCTACTTTTAGAGGAAATGAGCCACTTGTCCCTAATGGTTCATATTCTCTTTTAGTTGATTTATTTTGCTTATGGAGATGTAACTCCTAGCCTGTTTTTGGAGGAAATGAGCCACTTGTATTTAATGACTCATATTCTCTTAATTTTATTTATTTTATTTTATGTGTGTAAGTAGGTAGTATAGTAGTGTAAAATATTATGTCCATATAACATCGACATAAATATCTATAATATGATATGTGTTATATGTATAGTTGTTAAAAGTATATCTAAGAATAGATGCATTATTATATTTATGAATGCTTGTATGTTTGTATATACTATAATGCGTTTTATTATTAGTATTACATGTATGTAATATTGTGAATATATTATATGTATAGAGGTGAGAGTATGTAATGATGTAAGTGTAAAATTTGGAGGCGTTTGGAAGTGTTTGGAGGTGTTTGGAGGTGTATGTAGGTATTTGAAAGTGTTTGGAAGTATCTAGAAGTATTTGGAAGTATTTGAGAATATTTGAAAGTGCTTAAAGTATTTGGGAGTTTGGGAATATTAGTAAGTATTGCGTGGTAAAAAGTCCTATGTTAGTATATATGTTATAATACGTAACTAATATGATAGTATTGGGTTATGCAATTATTTCTATAGTTGTATGAATATTATGGTATAACATAATTATTAAATGAGTATATTAAATATAGACCATATCAGATATATGACTAATGCGATTAATAATAATATGATATATGATTGAATAATTATTGAATATGTATGTAAACAAAATGAGCGTATGTATATAAATAATACATAGTAATACTAAGTATGGTATATGGTATGAGTGCATGAAAGTGTGTTGTACAACTAGTAATTATTTTATTTTGGTGGTAGGATGTTTGGTTGTTTGAGGTGACTATGTATTTACTTTGATTGACCACTAGTGTGCAACGTGTAAATAGCTAGTAATTAATGTATTATTATATATATCATCATGTGCTAATAATTCTATGCAATGTTATGATAAATAATAACTATTCGATATGATTTCTATAGTTGATGTATGTTGTTTGATATAATTAGTTGCTATTGGATGTTATTGATTGACATTGGTTGATTAATGGTTGATAGCTGTATGACATTGTCATCACTGTATGTATGGATATTATATATTGGTTGTCCTTGGATGTTATGGTTGTTGCGTGTATGATTGATGCATTCTAGTTTATGTATTTTGGTTGATGTATTCTGATTGGTGTATTATGATCATTGTCTCCTATTTGATGAATCCTGGTTGATGTATTATGATTGTGTATTGTGATTGATGTATTTCGATTGATGTATGTTGGTTGATGTATATTACTTCATGTATTTTGATTGATGTACCATGATTGATGATTGTATGGTTAGTTGATGCATGTATGGTTGTTCTTGGTTGATATTATATGATCGATATATGATTGATATATGGTTGAGATCTTATGAATTGATGATTGATGTATAGTATGTATGATGTATGCATGAGGGTCATTGTATGATTGATATTAGTTGATGTATAATGAATTTTTGAATGATATCTAAAGATTACTTATGCTTTGTGTTGAGATGAAAAGTAATGTGCTGTTACGACCCTTTTTGGTTCTTTGTTAGATTAGAACTGTTGCTTATAATTTCACTTTTCCTGTTACATTAAAATGCAAAAGTATTTAGCTGACCTATGAATTTTTTTATCCTTGTGCTCTTCATTAGAAAAGTATATTGTGTCATTATTGAAATGTATATTGGTAATAACTTGGTGGTATTTTGTATATCTCTGTTGAAAAGTAGGTAATAACCATGTAACTAATTAAGCATGATACATGTACCTTTATTGAAGACAAAATTCATGTATCTTTATATATTTAATACTAATTGTGTAGATTGTGGCATTGGTATATTTGTTAGGAAACTATCCAAGGATCTTGTTGAAAGAAAATATATCCTTGTGATCTTTGATGAAAGTATGTTGCTAGGTTATCCTTGTAGTATATCAAATACCTTTGTTGAAATGCATCTTTGTAAAATATCATAGTGATAGTTCATGCATCTTGTTGGAAAAATATCTTGGTGACACTTCATGCATCCTTGTAGGAAAAGTATTTTAGTGATAAATCATGCAAAAAATTCTTGGTAATGCATCTCACGTGATTGAAAGATATGAACACATTTCATGTATCTTAGATGCATTTCATATGATTGAAATTGATTAGAATAAGATTCAGGTAGATGAATTTCAAATATTTTGTTGAAGAAGTATCTATATCTCGAGTACCTTGCATATACTGAAGTATTTCATGTAATTAATTATAAATTTATTTTATGGAAAGATGTATTTTATGAATCTTGTTGAACAAAATATATGTTTACTGCTAACCATGTCTCTATTGGGAATGTGAAAAAGCATCCTTGTTGAAGAAGCATTTCTATTTCAAGTATGTTTGTTGAAGAATATGGTTTAGTTGTTGGGATTGAGTTCTTGGATTCCCTCAGAGAGAAGTCTAGTATCTGTTTCTAGAGAGGTAGTCTGGTGGATTATTACCCCTTTTCTTTCGTCATATCACTCTACTAGTCCAGTTTCTTGCATAGAAATCTGGGAAATGGGATGGTGACTCCATAGGAAGTGGAGACAAACATGAAAGTAGTAGTGGGAAGCATTGACGTTCTCAAAAGAGGTAGTTCTGAGAGTTTCTAAACTGATTGTGTTCTTCTTATAGGAGGAAAATTGTCCTATTGAATCTAGTTGCCCAAATTTGAAATAAGTATTCTCTCATGTGCTATTCGTGTCATTATATTCTATATATGTGCCATGGTGACTCATTTATGCTATCTTTATGTTCATGGTTTAGTTGTTAAATAATACTCTTATATCATGTATTGTATATTTTTATACCCTATGTTAATCATATGGTTGGTTGAAATATGATTTTTAGGTGAATGTATATTTGTTGATATTTGAAGACCCTGTAATGGGGATTGAAGATTAACATTCGCTGCTAGTCTTGGTTCTCACACAAGAAGATAGGAAATGGGATGATGATATCTTTAGGAATGAGTTAGGTGAAGGGAGTCACATCCCATAGGCAGTGGAGACAAACATGAAAGTAGTAATGGGAACTATTGTGGTTACTCGAAAGAGGAGTTCTGAGAAAGACTACTTGAAAACTGAAGGTAGTGATCCATTTTAAAGTTGTAAAAGCATGTATGTATTATGCATCGAGGAAGATGCATGGTTTAAGGGGGAGGGGATGTAATACCCCATGTGTTAAGCCCCATACATATGTAATTTGTAATTGTTTATTATTGTGGTGCAGGGCGCTAGAATAAGGGTGTTTAAGGACCTAGAGACATTATTATTATTTTGTAAATAATTAATTAATAAAAAAATTTGGCACATCAAGGACCACTAAAAGAGAATGTGAGGCCTAGATCCACAATGTGAGGGGGAATGGGTACATTCCTAGCACTTTAGAACTTTTTTTGCTTATTTTGATCTATATTTATGCCTTGGTGGCTTTATTAGTTGATGATCACCCAAACATTGTATAACAGACCCAAATTTTTATTAGTTTTAGTCTATGTTGGTATTATTGAGCCTAATTCATGATTTAGTGGGCCTCCTTGGTGTTTGGGTGGGTGCCACTTGTTGATTGAGCCACTTTGGTGGTTTTGTAACTCCTTTGTGGAGGTTACACTTGGTTTTGTAACTCCCATTTGCACAAGTGTTCCCTCACTGGCTATTTTTAGCCTTAACACCCCAAAATTTGTGTAAATAATTATGTAGCTCTTTGTGTAAATACTTGTGTAAATCCTTATGTAACTCTTGTGTAAATCCTTTTGTAACCCCCCCTTTGATATTTTGGGAAGATTCCTTGGCTTGTGTGACACCTCACCTCACTAATTTTGATTCCTCTTCATGGATGATGTGTCCACACATGAATTTGGGTTGGGTGGAGTGGCTTGTAGTCACTTTCCTTGAAATTTGAATTGCTTGGGCTGTATTAGAGTTAACCTCTTGTGGTTGAATTACCCCCCTTGGATTGACTCAAGTTGGATTACCTTGGTTTGGTTTAACCCCGTTGAGTTAGAATTACCTTCTTTGGTCTATAAATACATGTTTGATATCCTTGGTTTGGGGTTTTTCTCATGGTTCTTTTGGATGGTTGTTCATTATGGTTGTTCATACCTTTGATGGTGAGAGCTTGGGAAACCATGAATGCTTTGCTATGTGAATGAAATTTGTGCTTAAAGCACTGTGATAATATATGGTGTTTATGGTAAGCCCAAAAAAATATAGTGTAGTTCCTCTATTTCCACTACTTGAATCTGTCCTGGACTTGCAAATAAATCCTGATGGTGAATGTCAATATCTTGATGGACTAGGGGGTATGGATTACCATTGCACTTGGTAGTGGGGTGAAAGAGGAAGTATGTGGTGATGAATAGAGTTTTGGATTCTCAAACTGATACCTGAGATATTCTTGAGTGCACCTCTGTTGTGGATATGTGGCCCCAACTCGAAGGTGTCCTGTCAAAGTGAGATATGGGTTGGCAGTGCCAAAGGCCAGGTGGAACATGGTCTGGATGATGCGAGTTGCACATTGATAAGATACATGATTTATAGCATGCTTATTTAAATTAATTGGCTTTGATCTCATCTATTTAGAGATGCACATGAAATTTTTGATGAAACATATGAGTTATTTATGGAATAAATTTCTCACAGAATTCAATCTATCTATGCAAGTAAATTTTATGAAGGAATTGGAAACTAGTTTTTTGGGATTTTGTGCACAATTTGTTTGACGAAATAATTATTTGGTACCTCTACTATAGAATTGGTATTTATGTCCTTGTTTATTATATAATGTGTATTTTTATGGTACAATAACCTCAGAATGGTTAAAGACACTTCTCTTTGATGCTTCTACCTTTTAGTCGAAAAGTAGTTCTTCGATTGGACTGTTTGGCATAATTTGGAGACTTGGCACATGAAGTGTTTGTAAAACTGATTGAGTGTTCCTTTTATGCTTATGTATGATAAATAATACTGAAATGTGTGTGATAATTTGAGGATAAATATTCTTGGTAGTGTTTGGGAAATGTCTACTGAAATTTTAGATCAATTTCCAATTTCTAGCTCCTTCAATGGAATTGTTTTGAGTAGATTTGTGACTTTGCATATGAAGTGTTTGGAATTTTTTTTGAATAAGATATAATTATATTATGAATTATAAAAAATGTTATTTAGAATTGAAATTTATTTTTAATGATTCCATGAGTGATGGATTTAAATATTCTAGCGATTCCTAGAATTACTAGTAAATTCAGATGAGTAGAATTAACTAGTTTTGTGAGTTGTTTAATGGAATGCATATGGATGGAAAGATACATCCATATGAATCTAAGTTACCCCTGATATGATTTACATGAGCTACAATAGTCATATATATTTATATTTATTTGGAATTTGGAATGTTAAATTGGAAACTAGGTACAGTGCGATGAAATTGGTAAATAGTTTTTGGTTTAGAATCTCTGTTTTTAGTAAAAGATGAATGTACAAATGTATGATTTGTTCTTGGTACTTTAACTATGTTGTAGAATGCTATTTTAGAGATATGAACCTTCACCTCTGTGTGCCTCGGAGCTCGGTATGCATGGTTTGATTGAATTCCCGACAATGTTTATCAACTAGTTGTACTGATTGAACTTGAAATATTCTTCATTTATGTACTCATATCAAATCTACGAAAGTACTTAAATTTGTTGTACGTGCATTATGTACTCATAATTACTACATTTAATTAATTGGAAAATGGTAATTAGGCCTGATTTACATGTTATGAGGTGTTGAATAGCCATTGGACTTGATAAACAATGGTTAATTGATAACCAAATGAAATTATATTAAGTACTATCAATTGTGTGCTAAGTGTTGTTAAGTATCGTAATCAAAACACTAATTACTATTTCATCATGATTAAGAGTAAATGGATTTTAGAGGTGGAATTTATGTCTAGATTGGCTTGGAATGGATATGTGATGTTGCTATAAGATGTCAGTAATCCTTCCCAATGCTTGGATCAGATGTTGGAATAGTTATTGAATTTATTGGTATTTAAAAGAACTTTGTTGTGATTAAATATTGAAAAATGAAATTTAATATTTGTTTAACTAATCCGTTGTGATAAAATTACATAATTAGCCTTATAGACCTAATGATATGTCCTTGAAACCCTTTTGTATCCTCAGGTGATATTACACTTCATGACATATTAAACATCTAAAATGAACACACCAATAGTCTATTTTTTGGGTAAAAACCCCTTCGTTCATATCACCTCCACCTCATCCGACAACCTTTCAGTCATATCCATTTCCACTAAAACCCTAGGAGTCCTTCTATCATCTACTTGCATAATCTTTTCTTCCACTGAAAATAAAACACCCAAATGAATTTTCTACTAACATAAAACCCCAAAAGGACCAATGTTGCAGAGAAAAGCCATGTAAAATGACCCATAAATGTCTCTTGGAAAGTTTTTCCTTCCACAGATTAAAACCTGCATGCCATATGGAAAAAACCAGGGATCAATAGATGATAATCCAAAACCTTTCTGAAATAAGCTACAAGCTCTCCTATGTTAGAAAATGAAACTATACCAGCCATTAACCAGAAGAGTCGCCCTCAGAACATAATGTACAATGGGTTTCCAAAATTTCCCAATCCAATCAGTGATCTCAAATCTAGACAATCTAATGTATTCAAACCTCCCTAGAATGGTTCTTCTAGATAAACCTAAAACCATATCAAATGTAACATCTTTTCCCAAAACCCAGAGGGACTTACCTTTCCTAAATTTTCGATATTTAATATTTATTTGCCTTCTTGCTTTATCTTCAAAATAACTGCTTCTGTAACCCAGAGTGACTTCGTCGTCCACCTGGTGACCAAAGTTCAAGGATTTTGCGTAGGATAGGATTTTATCAAAGCCTTCTGCACCATTAATCTACCAATTAGCCGTACACCTACCATATCCCGTGCCCTCAAAACTTGCAACCTCAACCAAAGAATAAGGGTATGAATCGACAACACCCAGATGAAAAAGAAAACACCCAGCTGTCTTCTCTACCAAGACAGGTGCAGATTTATCACTTCCCTACAACGAGGATACATCGACACTTGTTTGTACATTATTACCAATCACTAGTGGGCTTAGTACCCTTTCGCCACCAAATTTATCCATCAAGAAAACAACCCCCAACTGAAAACTAAAAACTAAACCCTAAGAATTCCCACTTTTTGGCTTGGCTGGCACTAAGCCTCTCTCACGAGAGACAAACTCCAAGCGGTCTACGAAGCCCAACCCAAGGAATAATTTCCATCATACACTTGCAAATCCTTAAAATGGCATCTCCAACTTATTTTAAGTTTCTAAAACATCCCACATCAACAAATCACATGTCTAGGTTGATTGGGTATATTTCATCATATGTGAGCACAATTTGTAAAGATTCCAATGATTGTTAGTATGCAAGCTCTACGTGACCAAGTATTGTGCAACATATTAACAAAATGATGTCATATTTTATAGAAATACATTTTATTTACTCAATATTTATTAGAATAGGATTTCCAACCAACTTTCCAACCAACCCTCATTTGCCCAATTCTGAGTTCATTTGCATAGTTTATGAACTGCACGAGTTTCATGTATCCTAAGGGGCCAAGTTTCATATATATGGATTCATTGATAAGATTCTATTTTGAATGAGACCAAACATAAAATTATGTCTCATTATTATGTATCCTATTTGATATATATCTAATAATATATCATATGTTTGGTAATTTTGACCCCTAATAGTTGAGAAATAACTTTTGTAAGATCAACACTAGTTTTAGGGTAACAGTTTTTTGATATAAGATCATAGGTTTAAAATTAATTCTATTGGGCATATTAAATAAATTTATATTTTCTATGTTGTAGATTTTGTAGATACCCTTCCAATGACATATCATTTTATCCATTCCAGTATTGGATCATTGACTTAGAGTTGTCACAAGTCTCCAAATCGGTTTCAAGGGTGTGGTTTAGGAAACTTAACTAGTAATATTTTTGGACATATGAATAAGTAGCTCACAACATTAAAGTATATTTTTAACTTGATGCCATCAAATTACTCAGTACTACCTTTCAACAATATTTGATACACCATTTGGTCCTAAGAGAGTTTTTTTATAGCATTGAGCTCACAACTTTTTTGAACTCACCAAGTTCATAGAGAATGCAACTAAGCTTTATGCTAAGGAACTGGAGAATACGGAACAACAAAAAGGGAGAGACACAAAAAAATACATCTATCCCTCATTATTAATCAACATTTTTTGTTAGATTGCAACATCATGAATATAATTATGTTAGTAACCTGTGTCAACCCTTCTCTTTACTTTGTTAGTATATTGTTGTTGGATGCATATGCTTTGTAAGTCGTCCTATGAGTATATTGTACTATCGCACATTCATGGGGAGTAATGGTTGTTTAGATTAGAATCAGTATATAAGTACGTGTTGAGTCCAATGAAGGCATCCACGAGTTAATTGTATTGAGCTTGCTCAAAGGAAGTTGCCCCCTCTAAGTGGTCTGTGATCAATAAATTCCTTTTGTGTTCTACTATTTCTATTATATCATGCATTTTAATTATTTATTGTAGGAGGTTTCTCTCATTTGGTATCATAGAACTTTCTTGGGCTCGCTAGGTGGAATTTTCGCCAATTTTTTTTTCTAAAGTGCCTTCCCATCACTACGATTATTGCAGTAGTTATTCTTTTTTGCATCTGTATTGTTCATTTCAATTGCATGTTTGGATTAGGGAATAAACCCTATTCGCTTACCTATGGGAGGTACCTGGGAATATCCCTAAGAATCATCGTGAAGCTTACCACAAGAAACCCAAAGTAGCTGGCCATTGAGAGTATATTCTAGTGAAAAGGGAAACTACCCCTACCTAATTGACTAGTTCCCACCCGTGAGGTAAACCAATAGCTATCGTTTGTGGAAAAGCGGTTATCACTTTTACTTGAGCCATGGAGTGAGAGGTACTTCCATAATACAAAAGTCGTTAGACAACATTTATGGAAGAGTGAATCCCCTGAACCTTTAGGAATTCAAACACACCTGGGGTCCATATCTATTTCCATTTTATAAATAGCAGATTGCATATGTCTAGAGCCATCATAGATCAATTCCACCGAAAAAAAAGTTTAAATTTGTCTTTTATTTATATATGATTCACTTGAAAATTCACTGGAACCCCTGTAATTCCATTCTGCATATTTCCTTACTTGAGGACCCTATCCCAAATTCCACTTTCTGAAGCCAAAAATCCCACATTTTTCTATTTTTATGGTTTACCATAACTTCCTCGATTCTCACCCAATCGCCTTCAAATTTTGCCACAATGTTCATTTCCTATTTCTGCTTCCTTGTCCCTCTTTAACAAATTTTACCATTCTTTCATCCCGCATCTAAAATCTCCATTTTATGCTTCCTCGTCTCTTAGAAAGTGTCCAAAACCTAGTAAAACCCCAATTACCAATCAAAGTTTTTCCCAACTCCAAATTTTTCTTTTAAAAAAAAAAAATTGTTTTTATTTTTCTACCCATCCCCCCCTCCAAAAAAAAACTCTTGGTTATGGGTGCCACCTGTGCAGGAGATAACAAACAAATGCAAGACGAACTTGCCGCCCTCAAGACCAAACTCCAATATCTAGATGAAAAAATTCTCGACCTTCATCTTCAACATTCAACCATGAACAATATATGACAACCATAGTCTTTTGCAGACATTGGGTTCTCTTTTTCTAGCAATTTTCATGGATTGAAGCTTGATTTTCCTCGCTTAAATGGTGATGATATGACTGGATGGATATACAGGGGAAAACAAAATTTCAGTCTGCATGACACTTTTGATGTCAACAAAGTCCCACTTGCATCCTTTCATGTGGATAATGAATCACTTCAATGGTTTCATTGGTACATCAAGGCTCATTAAGAGCCAAAATAGAAATATTTTTTCAAACTCCTTTTGCAACGATTTGGCCCTAGTTCTTTTGATGACTTCACCTGAGAACTCACTAAAATTAGCCAAACTAGCACTGTGAGAGAGTAACCAACAAAATTTGAGAAATTAGTTAACCACACAGAAGGATTGCTTGATGCATTCTACATGAGTTGTTTTGTCAATGGTATGAAGGATGCAATCCGATATGAGGTTAAAATTTCTTGTCCTAGCACAACGATGGAAGCCCTAGGGTTGTTTAAGTTGGTGGAGGACAAGATCATAGCTCAACAATGCTCCAAATCCACTTTTGTTCCATTCAGAAATATGGTTTCCCAAATACCTCCATTCACACCATCTCCTATAACCACTCATGTCAAGTAATTGTATGAAGCCGAGATGCGGGCATGCCGAGAAAAAAGGATTTGCAATACTTGTGATGATAAATTCACCCAGGGACATAGATGTGCTGAGCAACAACTCTATCTCTTGGATGTGGATTCTTCTCTTGCACCTGAAATTTCTGAAGATGCTCAGGATCTAGTAGATGATCAAGTTGACATTCAGTAGTCGCCTGTTGACCCTCCTTCTTAGGATGACCACCCAGAGATATCTCTCCATGCATTAGCCGAAGTCACAACCCCACAAACCATGATGGTCAAAGGTTTCTTCAAGAAGATCCCTCTTACAATACTCATTGATTCTAGAAGCACTCATAACTCATTGACCCTTAGATCGCCAAACAAGATGATTGTTTTGTCCATCCTTGCTCTAACTTTGAAGCCATGATTTCCAATGGGGGAACCTTACCTTGCAAGGGGAAGTGTCACAATGTGTGTATCTCTATTGGAGATTATAACTTGCACTCTGACATGTTTACCTTGCTCTTAGGTGGATGTGATGTGGTTTTGGGCGCTCAATGGTTATGCACACTTAGACCCATCTTATGCGAATTTGCTGAACTTTGGATGTAGTTTTCAATAAATGGGAAAAAAACACATTAAAGGGATTACAACCAGGGTTTCTCAGCATAATCACTTCACATCACATGGAAAAAATCCTTAATAATAATTCACAAGGTGTCATCGCTCAACTCCATTCCATTCAAATGCAACCTTCAACGGTTTCAACTAATCCCTTGGATCTACAACAAATTTTGGATCGATATGCATGTGTCTTTGTTGAACCAGTGGGATTTCCACCTTTAATACCAGAGGACCATTGTATTCCACTCCTTCCTGGAAGTGTCCCTCCCAACATTAGGCCCTATTACTACCCGTTTCACCAAAAGACAGAGATTGAGATGCTTGTTTGGGACTTACTAAAGAAAGGTATTATTCAACCTAGTACCAGTTCATTTTCTTCACCTGTTCTTCTTGTCTGAAAAAAAGTCGGGTCATGGAGGACCTGCATTGACTTTCAAGAACTTAATCACATCATAATCAAGGATAAGTTTCCAATTCCTATTGTTGATGATCTTTTTGATGAGCTTCACGATGCTCATTTTTTCTCCGAGTTGGATCTTCGTTCTAGGTATCACTAGATTCAGGTTCATGAGGATGATATCCCTAAAACAACTTTCCACACACATGATAGC
Organism: Pseudotsuga menziesii; assembly: GCA_001517045.1. NCBI lineage: Eukaryota > Viridiplantae > Streptophyta > Pinopsida > Pinales > Pinaceae > Pseudotsuga > Pseudotsuga menziesii. The sequence continues at coordinate 24,404 of LPNX010213306.1, forward strand.
CACTATGAGTTTTTGGTCATGCCCTTTGGATTCACTAATTCTCCTTCAACATTCCAGGCATTGATGAATAAAATATTTTGGCCCTACTCGCAGAATTTCATTCTGGTCTTCTTTGATGATATCCTCATCTATAGTAAAACATGGGTTGAGCATCTCCAACATCTAGATATTGTACTGCAAATTTTCTGTGATCATCATCTCCATGCCAAACCATCTAAATGTGTTTTTGGGCAGGAGGAATTAGAGTATCTAAGGGATATTGTTTTAGCACAAGGGGTTCGCATGGATACTGCCAAAATAGATGCCATGAAAAATTGGCTGCATCCTCAGACACTCAAGAGCCTTCATGGTTTTATTGGGATTGATGGATACTACCGCAAGTTTGTCAAGGATTATGAGAAGATTGCAACTCCATTAACAACTTTGTTGAAAAATGATGCTTTTACATGGACACATGTTGCTGAGCATGCATTTGCTAAACTAAAACAAGCTATGTGTACCACACATGTTCTAGTTATGCCCAATTTTTCCAAGCCCTTCACTATTGAGAGTGATGTTTGTGACAATGGACTTGGTGTTGTCCTCCTTATTCTTGCATTCACCCAGTAATTCATTTCTCTTATCTTAATAAAGTTCTTGGCACCAACATCAGAGCACAAACTATTTTACTAGAACTGGATAATGAAGGATCCATCATTTTGGAGTCAGAGGCCATCCTCAATAGGTGCACTTGTTAGCTTTGCTCTCGATCCTTCACATAGGTATTAATTCAGGGGCACGTCATGAAAACATAAGATGCTACATGGGAACCACTCCTTCATATTCAACAACAAGTTCCATATCTAAAGCTTCGAGTACAAATATTTTCTAAGAGGGAGGGTATGTTAGGAACCCCTGTCGACCCTTCTCTTTACTTTGTTAGTATATTATTGTTGGACACATATGATTTGTAAGTTGTCTCATGAGTATATTGTATTATCCCACATTCACGGGGAGTAATAGTTGTTTAGATTATAATTAGTATATAAGTACGTGTTGAGGCCAATGAAGGTATACACGAGTTAATTGTATTGAGCTTTCTCAAAGGAGGTTTCCCCCTGAAATAATAAATTCCTTCTATCTTCTTCTATTTCCGTTATATTGTGCATTTTCACTATTTATTGCAGGAGGTTTCTCTCAAATTACAATTCTCACAAGTGAGCAAAGGAGTATAATAGTGAAATGCCACCATTTGATAAAAATCAAATGTTTCATCCTTGAATTACCTACTAAGTAGATGTAGTGTAACTCATTTGGCCTCTTGGGGATATATTTGTTTATAATTTCTCTTAGAGCAAATGCATAATCTTCTGTAACTATAATCACATTAATCATTTTGGATTGAAAAATAAGAGACATTTGTATAGGGATAACAGATCAATTGTTTGTGGTATCCCAAACACTAAATAATATTTTACTCGTTGGTTTCCCTCAAATTTAATGATGACCCCACCTGAACCTATGACCCCTAAACTCTAATTATGATAATAATAATAATTTTTTATTATAAGCAACAATAACAGTAACGATAACAATAACAAAACAATATCAACAATAATATTTTTTTATAATTATGTGTAATTGTACTTGTATCTCTACCCTATTTCTTTATAGACCTCAGGCTGATCCATATAAATTTCTTCCTCAAGGTCACCATGCATGAAAGCAATTTTTACAGCTAGTTGCTCAAATTATAAATGCCATGCTGGTACAACTTCAAGTAAATATCTTATAGCAGTAAGCTTCACAAGTGGAGAGAAGATTTCAGTAAAATATATGCCCTACTTATGCACATAGCATTTTTCCACTAAGAGAGCTTTATAACATTCGAACACCCCATCATTGGTTTTTTACTTCATACGCCCACTTATTTCCAACAACCTTTCTTCTTGGTGGGAGATCCACAAGTTCCCATGTTTCATTTTTGTGTAATGCTTATATTTCTTCTCCCATAGATTTCTCTAGTTATCTACATTCTTATATTCTTTAGCTTCCTGAAATGAACTAGGCTCACCATCATTAGTTAACAATGGAAAATAAGGATGAAAAACACGGGAATAAAATTGTAGACTTCTCTTCGGATGTGTAGATTTTCTAAGTTGTGGTTGCTAAACTTGATGTTCTTCATGCTAATCAATGAAAGTTTTATCTCCATCTGTGACTTATTTCTAATAAATTGTTACAATTTTAGGTGTCTATTGTACCTCCTTGAATGGATTTTTCATTAAAAATTACCTTTTGGTCAGTAGGATCTAATAGACTATACTTCTTTAATGTATTATCATAGATGATAAAAACACATTTCCTTTACTTTGGGTCAATCGTGGAACTTTTCTCTTAAGGAACATGGGAAAATGTATCACAACCAACGTTATGCAAATGAAAATAATCAACTGGCTTACCACACCAAACCAATTTTGGAATATGCCCATCCAATGTAGATGTAGGTGATATGTTAATAAGATATTGAACTATATTTACAACCTTTTCCCATAATCCATAATCCAACCTATATGTGTTGAACATACTTCTTGCAAGTTCCATGATTGTGTGATTCATCTGCTTAGGCACACCATTTTGCTATGGAGTATATGCAACAGTATTCTAGTGCTTAATTCCATCATGCATGAAAAATTTATCAAATTTCTTGGACCAATATTCTCCTCCATTATCATATCTAAAACATAAAATAGAATTGCCAAAACTCTTCTCTATCTGTGCCTTGAACTCTTTAATTTTCTCAAACGATTCTAACATATTTTAAAGAAAATACACCCACACTTTTTTAGAATAATCATATANAAACTGAACTCTCTTTTATTTTCCAAAAATATAGCGTTAACACAAGTCTAAATCAAAATACTTAATTTCATAAATAATACCTTGACCATGCAAAATTTTCAAACCTTTTTCAATCATATGTCCAAGTTGTTGATGCCACAACATCACAACATCCAAAATGTTCCTTGAGTTTGCTGTTTCTAAATGATTTGTCATTGTATTACTACATAAATGATATAGGGTCCCATAAGAGTCTACTTTTTCTACCATGAGGGACCCTTTGGTCGTAATTTTGCAATGATTTTCACCAAAGGTAGTAGAATATACCTACTTATCTATCATCTTGATTGGGAGAAAATTCATTTGTATATATGGTATATGCCATACATCACACAAATTCCTTTCTCTACCATCGTCTAGATTGATCTTGATGTTCCTACTTCCCACAATATTCAAAGGATTAACATCACCCAAGTAAGCCTCCCACCACTATAGAGATTCTATTTGAAAAACCAATCTCTATGTGGAGACATGTGGAAAGATCCACCTAAATCCAAAATCCAAATGTTGTTACTGAGATAGAAAGCCTCAGATGTTGTCATCTCTTTTGAATCTACCATCCAATATTCAACTTATGGTTGATATGGATTTTCATCCTTCTTTTCCTTCTTTAAATCCCAACTTTTCTTCCTTGAGTGCCCTGGTTTCCCACAATTCCAACACTTCCCTTCCATCTTGTGTCCTTTGGACTTGGATCTAGATTATGATCTCCCTTGCTGACCCCTTTCACTAGATATACCTCTAACAAATAGAGCTTCATTGGCAGAGTCTAACAAATAGAGCTTCATTGGTAGAGGGATGTAGAGATGATTTTTTCATCAAATCTACCTCCAGAAAGGCAACAACCACATCATCAAATTTCAGAATTCCTTATGATGAGTTGGTGATGGTCACCACCTTATGATTGCAAGCATACAGTGGGGAATATAGTAAAATGATTGCTCTATCCTCATGTGCCACCTTTATACTAACTAAGAGTAGTTTGATTAAAATGGTATTAAACTCGTTCAAATGATCTACCATAGTTGATGCCTCCTCCATCCTTAGAAGATACGATTTTTTTCCAAGAAAAAATGATTTGTTGTTGATTTATTCTTATACAAATTCCCAAGTTTTTCCCAAAGGAGTTCCACATTATTTTATTTAACAACATTGAACAAGACAAAGTATGCTAGGGGAAGATGAATTGTAGAAACTGCCTTACTATTTAGTTTTAACCAATACTCATCTTTAATGCCACTCGATTTTTTCACAAACCATTTAAAGATTAGGTCTTGGTCATTCATAACCAATAAATCCTCCACCTTCATATTCCACAGGGATAAATTATTGCAATCAAACTTCTCAATCTTGAACTATGGTTAAACCTCCTATCATTGTTACATCTCCCATTCACAAAAAACCACATTCCTTTGAGTTTTTAAGGTTATGATACCAAATGTTAGAAAATAATAAAATAGAATCAAATAACAATAACAATAGAACACAATATTTATGTGGAAACCCTTATATGCATAGATAAAAGCATGAGGTAGTGGCCACTTTGATATTTTATTATTACTTGAAAAAAACTTATAATTCTTTCCTCTCTTATGTTACAATTCCAGGGGTCACTTCCATTTTATAGAATACATATGAGGGTTTCAGAAGGAATTGAAATATATTAAAGGGATATAGAAATTATTTCCTTAGGGAGGTCCTCCCCTAAACCCCTAGAGGGTGAGTGTCCACCCTTGCTCCCCCGAAGGGAGGGCCTAGTCCCCCCCTAATCCCTTTGTCTGCCCAATGTATAGGAATAATTCTTTTGTAGTTGAGAACTCTACATGAAGAATATTGGAGATCGGGATATTGACTTAATCTCCTAAAAAACATGGTTGGAGGAATTGTTAGTACCATTTAACCCACATTAAAGTTTGAGTATGTAGTTGCATCCTTGTTATAACATGAAATGAGGCGAAAACATGGAGGGTGTGACTAAGGAAGTTTTGTATATGAGAGGTCATCCCCAAGAGATCAAAATATAAATCTTCTTAGGTAATATCTAATTCTATAGGTAGACCTAAATCTCTAGTACAATTTGTAAATAAATGATGGAAATATAGTGAATCTGAGCATTGTACAAAATATTACATATATAAGAATGTTGATAAAGATAAAGGATATGATATTCCCCCTTCCATAGAAACAAAAACCTCCATAGAAGGAGGACATGTTTACTTGGAATTTAAAGATACACATGTATATCATGATGTATGGTTGACCGACTTCATTGCTTCATTTCATATGACTCCTCACATGGAGGTTTTGTGAATATAAAAAGTACAGTGGAGGTGATTTTTTCCTAGGATATTACTTGATTTAAAAAATTAAAGGATGTGGAAGGGTCAAACAACTACTCAAATATGAAAGGATTATAACTCTTCCTAGGGATTTGCACATTCTATATCTAGATAAAAACATCATATATGTAAGTAAGATGGGTGATATAGGTGCGCATATTGTATTTGAAAAGGACACATGGAATATTTTTCACAGAGCAATGATATTTATACCAAGGGTTTATACTGGAACTTTTTAGTACAACTATTGGGAATCAATTTCAATGACGGGTGTAACAGTTCTATTTTTATTGAGGATAACAATGTAGTATATATGACCTCTATTGTCCTTGTAGAGAAGACAATGCTATGTAATCACAAATTGGGACATATTAGAGAGAAGGGCCTTTGGGAATTACATGTTAAAGTTGTGGTTGAAGGTATGTCTAATTTCTCATTAAATTTTAACTTATATGAACATTGTATATATGGTAAACAAAATAGAGTGAGATACTTGTTTGGTGTTACAATAACAATTTTTTTTTTAGAGTTAATACACAATGATGTGTATGGATCTATTCCCATTCCAGTAATAGGTGACTTTATGTATTATGTTTCATTCAATGATGATTTCTCGAGGAACAAATGGGTCTATTTCCTCCATAAGATTTTTTTTCAATAAATTTAGAAAGTTCAAATGTCTTGTAGAAAACTAGACAAACAAGAAAATAAAGGGGTTGAGGATAGATAATGGTGGAGAGTTCTATGGAAATGAGTTCAAGGATTTTTCTAAGAGTGTGGAATAGCAATGCAAAATAATAACATGTACACAACTCAACATAATGGAGTTGAAAAAAGAATGAACATGACGTCCATGGAGAAGACAAGGACTATGTTTAGTGGTGTAGGGTTATTATATGAATTCTAAGCAAAGATAGTGGATTTTGCATGTTACTTTGTAATTCGATGACCTAAATTAGCACATGCAGACAAAACTCCACATGAGACATGGATTGGTAAAAAATAATCTCTTAAACATCTCATAGTTTTTGGTTGTGATGATTATATACACGTTCCAAAGGAAAATAGGAGTAAGATGAATAATAAATCTAAAAAATGTATGCTTATTAGTTATAAACACAACATAAAAGGTTATAAAATTTGAAACCTAGTAACTAAGAAGATTGTCTACAGTCAAAATGTCTTATTTAGAGAGGTTAAAGTTATGACCAAATAGGAAGTTCAACCAAAGGAAGAAGAACCAGAGAGGATAGAGTTCGAGATGGAGGGCGAATAATCTAGATCAACAAAAGAAGCTAAACCAAAAGAGGAAGAACCTCAGGTTCTGATCCTTGAGGATAATAGTTTGTGCAAGAAGGAAAATAGAACGACATATCACAGTCATTTTCCATTATAGATTTTCTCTATCTATTACTGATAATGATCCTATTAATTGTTAAGGAGGTAATGGATTCAAAGGACAATAAACTTTGGAAGAAGGAAATGGTTGAAGAAATGGATTCCTTGGATAAAAATGAGACTTATGATCTAATTAAGTTGTCGATTGGAGGAAAGCCTATTGGTAGAAAATGAGTTTTTAAGAAGAAGTTGAATGTAGAAGGTAAGGTGGAGAAGAACAAATCTCGCATAGTAGATAAGGGATATTCTTAGGTGGAGGATATTGATTTTAAGTTAGATTTTTTCTCATGTTGCTAAATTCACTTCTATTAACTTTTTTTTTTCTATTGCTGCTACTTTTGATCTTGAAGTGAGTAGATGGATGTGAAGACAACATATTTGCATGGGGATCTTGAAAAAGGAATCTACATGAAAAAACTCGAATGTTTGCAATGAAGGGGAAAAATGAGTTTGTTTGCAAGTTTGATACATGTCAAGATGTGGTATCAAAAGTTTGATACTTTATATTGGGACTTGGTTCTCAAGAAGAAAACCTGATCATTGTGTGTATTCCAAAAAAGTTGGTGCTCATTTTATTTATGCGGTCTTGTATATTAATGATACATTTCTAATTAAACAATAAGGAAATAATCAAGGATGTCAAAGCTCACTTGTATTCTAAGTTTGATATGAAAGATATTGGTGTTGCAAATTTTTATTTTGGGCATGGAAATTAAAAGATATTAAGCTAACAAAATACTTCTAAGGTTGAGTAAGAAGAAATATGTTAGGACAATATTGTAGGGGTTTATTAAGTAGGAATGTAAATTGATTGAAGGTACTTATTCCTATAAATGTAGAGTTATGTTTAAATAGTGTCCCATGATTCAATAAGATGTATAATAAATGTCATGTGTTACCTATGCTAATGTTATGGGAATTCTAATGTATCCTATGGTTTGCACTAGACTAGAGTTTTCTCATGTAGTGGGAGTTTTGATTAGGTATATATATGTCAAAACCAGGTAAGGGAAATTGGACTGTGGTAAACATAGTCTTCATATAGTTGCGTGAAACTTTAGATTATACAATCTTCTACTAAAGAAGGCATGGAAGCCACATGTAGATATATATACAAGACTTTGTTGATGCAAACTAGGTTGGAGTTCTTAACTGCAGAATATCTACAAATGATTATGTTTTTAACTTATTGCAGGAGAAATCACTTGGATAAGTAAGAGATAGGGTGTGGTTGCATTTTCAAATACAAAATTTTACTGCATGGAAAGCATTCATGGAAATAAGGAATCAATATGGTTGCAAATATTGTGTTTAGGTATTAGTTTTGTTTAGAAAGAAGTGACAATAGGTTGTGATAGCTTAAGTGCAATTTGTTTTTGGCAAAGAACCTTCCTTATCATTCCAATACAAAGCATATTGATGTAGGATACAATTTTTGGTATGCTTTGAGATTTTTCGGCCCATTGTAAACTAATTTTGGGTAAAGAATTTGGGTTGTAAACTTTGAATCTAGGTTAATGGATTAGGGTTTTGGATGCTATAATATTTTTAAGTTGTAAACACAAATATTACACAAAGAGATAGAGTCTAGAGAAACTCTCTGGTAGGTTGGTTTTATCAATTAAATGTTTCCAGGGTAAATCCATGTGTAATGTCCTCTTTCACCTATTGCATTAGTTCTAGGGGGCATTTCAAGGTTATAGTGTAGGCATGGGACATAGTGGGGATGATCACACTAGTGTGTCCTATACCTACATGCCAATAAATGATCCCTTAAAAAGAGAAATAATAAAAAATAAAAATATTTATGAACTATTTATCTATTTTAGTGGATTATTGTATGGGGACATGTGTCCCTCATAGGGAGGTTGCAAAAGCTTAAAAAGGACAAGAGAGAAGGGGAATGGGGTTCTTTCTCTAGTCTTCCTCTTCCTCACTAGTTTTTGGAGCAAATGGAGGTTGGAAGGCTATGGGGTAGGATATGGTTCACTATATGATATGCACTTGTTGAGTTGTGGTTGGCTTGATATTGCAAAGTGAGGGCTTAGGAGGAGAGTGGTTTTCTACCCATAGTTTCACAAAGAGTTGTAGCTCAGATGATGGTCATTTTGTCTGCTTCAATGTGCTTCAGTAAGTTCAAATTCTTCGATCTATGTATATATTGAGAATCTCAGTTACTAATCTTTATGAAATTAAATTAATATTTACCTATATTACTCTCACTTTTGCTCAGTATTGACATTTGTGCAATATTATGAAATATTTATTTGCGGTCTCTTGGGCCTTTTTCATCTATGGCTATTGAGTTGTACTCTGTTAATCCAGCTATTTTGTGGGACAATTACCATTATTTGGGATGGTGTACAGCAAAATTTTAAGCTCTTTGATTCTGTTAAATGGCTTGCATGTTCAAAGGTCTAACTTATTTTAGGTTATTTTGCACGTTTATATGAAAACTGCAATGTATATGACCCTATATTGGAGACGATCTTTAAATTTTAACTATCTCTTAAAAAAAAATGTTGAGGTATGTGATAACTTCGCTCTTCAGCCATATTAGAGCGTGGAGGTTTATGTTTCCATTATCTCCTAAAAAAAATGTTGAGGTATGTGATAACTTCGCTCTTCAGCCATATTAGAGCGGAATAGGTTTATGTTCCCATTTTCGTTTTTCAACCATGTTTAAATAGTTCAGAAGGATCTGTAAAAAATGAAAGCATTGCAAAAGAGCGTTTTGGCTAATGTTATTATTTGTGTTAATTAATGGTGGACTGGTACGGTAGGAGGTAAGTCCAGATAGGTTGTTGTCCATTTGTGTCAGGACGTGCAGAGTATGTTCATTCAATTCCAATTCCAATTCCTTCCTTCGTCCCATTCCGACTGCATCCATTTATTCCCTCAACTCTCTCCTATTATTGCTCCACACCCGCCATAGATTGGGCGGAGCAAGCTAATTTCGAACGGATTTACTGGCGGGTTTTATCTCCATCCTCTAATAGGACGGCGAGCCCAGACAGGCTCTTCTTTAAGGTGTCAGACTCAGCATCCATCCATAGCATACTTCATGACATCAACTCTTTGGAAGGTATGGTACATGGCATTTTCGTATGCTCCATCCATGGCTTCAACTCTCGCGAGTCGCGACTCGCGAGTATGCTCCATCCATCAGCCATGGAACTCCGGCCACCGGAACCAACTTCCATTCGCCGTCGTTTTGGTTTTAATGTGCAGACCGCCAAACAGCCATGTTAGTGGACGACATCGTACTGGAGTATGGAGTATGAAGGGACAACAGCACACTAAAGTTTGAGGGTACAACAATACAGGAAAACATGATGGCAAAAATTTGAATTTCAATCTAAGAGCGAATCTCATTGCTATAACTCGCAGCGCCTTTCTATTTAAATTTGAATTTGAGCAAGAGGGATCAACAACCGCCCATTTCATTCATTTGTATTTGAATTTGATCAGCAACATTGTTAGAACTTCCATCAGTGCTACAGCCTCATAATTCTGCTTTTTCCTGTGAAAGTATGGAGTTTCATTGGCATTCATGGCAGTCTTATATATTAGCTTAATACAGGGTAATAACTCTAAGTACATGTGTTTTGTATTTTATTTTGTATTTAGGAGTTCAACTGTATAACTGTATTTGTGATCCTTGCAGGGGCAGTAGGTGCGACCTTCGAGATCTAGAACGAGTGCTCATTCACCATTTGGGCACCCGGTTCATCAGGTGGTGGCAAACGGCTGGAGAGAGGGCAGTCCTGGATGGTTAAAATCTCCGCTACTCCAACGAGTGCTCATTCACCGTTTTGGCACCCGCTTCATCTGGTGGTGGGAAACGGCTCGAGAGAGGGCAGTCGTGGATGGTTAAAATCTCCGCTACTCCAATAGGGTAGGGGTAGGTTTTGTGGGCGCACAGGGTGTTCCTTCAATGACAGGGTGTTCATCATCACCATCTCCATACTCTGCTGCTCATTTTCATGTGCACTGGCATTTGATATCATTGCCAAATGCCTCATTGCTTTCTCTCTTGTAAACATAAGATAAGACCCAGAGACAACGAGGAAAAAAATCAGATTTAAAACGTTAAGAACAACTAACAAGCCGTAATAATAGTAAAGACGAGATGCATTAAGATTGTCCAAAATGCACGTGGTGTGGCCCTTTCTTCCTGTGATCTTAGTCACAACCGTTAAAAGAAAGCTACTGACGAAATTCCCAATCCCTGGCGAACATTGCAGTTCCTATGCTCTGCATGCTCTCAGGGGCCTGATTATAAAACAACTCTAATTTTCCCACTTCAACGAAGGAATCTGCTATTCCCATAAGCAAAAACTGAGGAAGCATGATAAAAATAGTGAAGGGGGCTACTGCTTTCTCGTTTCCCTGAAGCCTGTGTGTTTTCACAACTCTGATCCGCTGGATTTCAGTTACCATCACTAGAACGTGGATGATGGCCAGCCCAATACCCATCCTTGTTATTCCTCTGGGATTGCCTGTGAATATTCTGAAAATCCCTACTAGGATTCTGTCATAGAGTATCATGAATAGCAGCATTGACATGGTGACGAATGATGTGACACAGCCTACTAAATGAATGGCAACCCATGTTGGCAAAAAACTACCATCGAATCAGGTCTTATGGGTGTCCTGTCATGAGGTTGTACAGCTGCTCAAATGGGTGTCCTATCATGGGGTTGTACAGCTGCTCAAAGGCGTCATCGTCTAGGACTTCTTCTACCGATTCCATGAACCGCTCACCCAAGGACGGATCTAGGGGGAGGAATTTCAAAGTGAAAACCCATGATATGCATGTTCAGTCTCGTTGCCTGCTTTACAAATCCAAATTGGTAGCGCATTTTTATCATAAGCTTCGTCTCTTGTACTCGTTGCAATCCAAATTGGTAGCATTTTTATCATAAGCTTCGTCTCTTGTACTCGTTGCTTCGTCCGTTAATGTTGCTGCTTTATCCAGAAATCTGAAGAGAAGAAAGGAAAACTATGCTATTGTATTTCAGTTCAGCTATGAATTAATATTAGCTTGTATAATCATGCATGAACTTGCATACAATTGTTATAATGCAACAAAACATAGGAGCAAGTTGCATACATTACATTCAGTATAAATCAAATACATGGATTATAATCAAATTGTTATGTAAAGCAAATCAAATTGTTATGTAAAGCTTGCATAATTTAGAATTTGGAATCTTGAACTGTCCTTCCTTTGTTTAATGATAAAAATCAAAAACTTTTTGCAAGATTCCGTGCATTGTATTGATCTGAGTGGAGGAATTTCCTCCATGTTTTATGAAATTCGTTCTATTATATTTGCTATCCAGAAAATATGACAGGAGGAAATTTCCTCTGAAATTCATTTGAAAATAGTTGTTATTTAGAAATTTATTTTGATTCGTAAGTTAGATATTCAAATCTAGGAATGAATTACTCAGATGTTTAGAAACAACTTGAAATTAAAAATCAACCTTTTCTATATGAGAGTTATTTTTTAGAGCTTAAAGAAAATTCTTAAATCCAATAAATTAGAAGAATATACAAAATAAATATGAAAAATGTATAAAAAAATATTTAAAATGTAATTTTTAAAAAATTAGCGTCTTGGTAGTTTTTTTAAATCCCGAGGAAAAACCTTAAATTAAGTTACACGAAGATATGAGATAAATATAAAAAATGTGAAAGAAAATATTTGAGATAATTTTTTTAATTAAGATAGAAATAATTTTTTTAAAAAAAATTAAGATTGGGAAATTAAGGAAATTCGATAGATCCTACAAGTTGGAAAAAGATAAGAGATAAATATGAAAAAGAAATATTATTTTTTCAAGAAAAAGAAAGATTACATAAGAATAAATGCTCCAAAGAAAATGGGGTTAAAAATGTTTTCATTTTCACAATCAAATAAATAAGTAAAATAAATTTAAGCTATTATATGTTTTCAGTGTAAAGATAAGTTATTGTATTAGTTAATATTGTGTATTAATTAAAAAATTAAAGAATAATATTAAATAGTTTAAAAAAAAATCTAAACATGGATAGGTATTTATATTTGTTGTTTTCAGTGTATAGTTGTAATCAATTGTTTATGTTTTTATAAAAAAATAATATCTGTCTTTATGGCTATCTTTGTTTTTTTATCTTCACAAAACTAAGTGGTTGGTTGTGAAGATAGCTAGTTGTTAAACAAAGGCTAAAATATATAATTTTATATGCATTATTCATACCAGATTGTTAGAATTAATATAAGCACAATACAAATGCTATTTAATATAAAAAAATTAATATGAAAAAACAAAAAACAAATTGTTACCAATTTCTTTAACCACCTTTTAATTGAAGCTTATTTAAATCTTACTCAAGATGCATTTAAGCATAACAAGATAGGAAGACCATGAAATGAATCAGTGTTATACATTTGTTACACTTGGATTAATCTTGTTGATAACCAAGTCCAAAATTTGAGATAATATCTAAATTTCTATTGGCATAATATTTTCTTATAAATTTTAGTTTATTACCAAAAATACAAACAATTTTAAGGTTTTGAATTGTAGTTGGGATAAGAAATTAAATGTATTAAAATATTTTGATTTTTTTTGTTAACCTTACTCTATTTTAAACATTTCTCATAGTTTCTCAATTGTAATAACACATCATGGTGAGATTAAAATAATGTGAATCTTGTTAGTTCTCCATTCTAACGAAGTAATCTTGTTAGTTCTCCATTCTAACGAAGTTTGTAACTAGCGCAACCAACCAACCACTTAGTTTTGTGGAGATGGTTGTTAAACAAAAACTAAAATATATTATTTTATCTTAAAATAATATTAGTTTATCATTTATCCATAATTCATACCAGATTGTTATACTTGATATAAACCTAAAACAAAAACAGAAAACACAAACTAATTGTTACCCCTTTCTTTAACCATTGCTTAAGTGAAGCTTATTTAAATCTTAATCAAGATGCATTTAAGCATAACAAGATACCACGACCATGAAATAATTATTTATTGCACACTTGTTACACTCAAGTTAATCTATTGATGGCTATTTATTTATCCACATAAAAACTCTGTCATGTAGAACTTTTTGAACTTTTTATGGAGAGCGAATGAATGTTGAGATGAGTGAGTATTGAAAGGTGAGTGAATATTGAGGAAATTCAACACAGTAATTACTTTTGAAAGAAATTTAACCTTATATCCCTTTCTCCAAAAATTAAGAAGAAAAATTTGGAAATACATAATTTATATTTTTTAGAAGATGGTCTATTTATTAATATTTAATTGTTAAATTAATATTATTGGTTTAATAAATCCTAATTAAAATATTAATTTTATTTCAAGAGATTTTTATTGACCCTACATGTTATAAGTTGTTGAGCTATTAACCTCTTTGCTTATTTATACGAAAACTTAGCTTTTAACTAATAAAAATAACTTTAGATTCATCACAAGAATAATCTCTTCCTATTTTATAAACAATTGTTAAATAAAACTGGAAAATATATAATTTAATTATTTTTATATTTATAAATAATTACATTTAGTTTACATTAATTTATTATTACTTTGATTTTTTATCTTTGATTTTTTATAAAATATTATGTTGAGTTATAATACTCAAATGAGATAGATATTAAATTCCACTAAAATGGAATTGTAAATGTAGAGTACAAATCTATTTAGGAAATATTTACATTAATAAAAATTTGATTTTTTTAAAGTTATTATAAATTTAAAATTCAAATAAATATGAACTTAGGGTGATTTAAATTATACATAATAATTATATATTTTATAAATTTTAATATATATAAATTTAGTCATTTAAATTATAAAATAATAATTATATATATATANACGAGGATGAGACAAGTGTACCCTCGAGATTGAATCTATGCCACTAGTTCAAAATTCTAAATAAATAATTATAAAAAAAGGAATATAAAAAATAACTCCTTGAATGGATAAATGCTATCATAACTAATGAATGGATAACCAATAGTTTATGGCATATAATTAAAAGAATGTGAGATAAAAAGAAAAAGAATATAAAAAATAAATGATAGTTGATAAATGGATAACTCATATTTGATTAATGGATAACCAACAATTCATGCATGGCAAATAACTAGAAGAATGCGAGATAAAAGGAAAATGAATATACAAATTAACTAATTGTTGATAAATGGATAACAGGAGGAATGTTGGTGATAACAACCATTTGATCCCTATTAAGGTGATCCAACCACAAACTATGTGGGTGTTCTAGTGTAAAGCAAATAACAATAAAGTAATATATGGATGGAACTAATCACATTGTTTTTTCAAACTCTTAAGTAAGATATTGCAATAAAGTGAAACTTTGTTTCTTGATTGGAATTGTGGTTTATCTTTAACTTTTATGTTTATCAAATTATATATTCACACCATAAGTTTATAGTAATATTTGAAAAACAATTACAAGTTGGATGTAGTTTGGGTGGTTGGGAGAAATGATCCATACCCTCCCCGCCCAAGTTTAAGTCATGTAAGTGACATGATGCTAAGTCTAATTTAACCATACCTTGAATATCCTTCTCTATAATAACAAGTGTAATTTTTTTAAAATTTATTATTTGTCCTGAATTAATGTTATTATATTTATATTTTTAAACTTTTAACAAAATTAAAAGATTGTTACAATTTTCATAACATTTTTAATTATTATTTTATTTAAATTTCATAATTTCAATTTGATTACTTTTAACCATTCAATTTTAAATATTAAAGGATAATTGTTTCTAAATTAACTGTTATTTCTAAATTTCATGATAGTTTTTGCATTAAAACTTTTTAATTATTATTTTATTTAAATTTCATAATTTAAATTCCAAATTTTGATTACTTTTAACCATTCAATTTTAAATATTAAAGGATAATTGTTTCTAAATTAACTATTATTTCTAAATTCCATGATAGTTTTTGCATTAAAACTTTATGTAAGATAATATAGATGGAATGAAACTTCTTATATAAATGGTAGAAGGTTAACATAAAAACAATATAGTTAAAGAAAATTAATGAATCTTTATTGTCCATAAAGGTATCAATTAAGCATGAATAAATAAATCAATTTCTAACTTTTATATAAGAGAAGATTAACTACAAGCAAATATCTTCCCTCTTTTAAACTATACTTTAAATATTCTACTCTTTGTAATCAAAGTTGTTTGTACTTGTTTTAATGCTAATTACTTCTTTTAGTAAATCCAAAAATTGCTAGTTTTACTTATGAAAACATAAAAGAAAAGATAGAAATCATAGATAAATATAGATGTTTATGTTTTAGAATAATTTCAACAAATACATATTAGAAAATTTTAACTTATTTTTATTTGGCATTTTTAAAAATATATGAAAAATGGTACTATAAAGGATGGTCACATTGATTTTTTATTTTTAATAATGAAAGAAACTATACACATCTCACAACCAATCAACTATTGAGTTAGTGGAAAGTACTATATAAAATTAATTAATTAATTAATCTATTATTTTAAAAGTGAAAAAAATTGCAAATATTTTTTTTTTCAAAGAAGAGAGTATGATTTTTTTCTTTCAAATTCCAATTCACAGTTCTTAATAAATAGTGGATTAAGGTAAACATATAGATCATTTCACCACACCCTCACATTTAACCTAAAATTTACATTAACTATCTGCATGACATTAAATTAAATTACAATGTGAAGTTTTTAAAAGTCATAAGTTTTATGGAAAAATTATTTTTCTTACTGTGGATAATAACATGCATGTTCTATTTTTATGTTTACTAAAATATTCATCATTTTGTAAGTTCATCATCACATTTAACATATCTTAATATTTATTCTTGTTTATGAAATATGTTACCATTTAAGATGTTCGATACTCAAGTTAATTTATAAATAAAGGTTATTTGTACAACCACTTCTTTTCATTTATTGAATATTTGATTTTGTTAAAATAACACATTTTTATTAGATGTATATGAACAAAGTATAGTGATTAAAATAAAAACAATTTTAAGCTTTTTATTTAATAGAATACTGAATATTTTTAATCAATAAACTAAATATAAAACTCATATATAGTTAAATTTAATTTTATATCAATGTATTGTCATGTTTTCAAAAATAAATTAAATATCTAATATTAATAAAATGTATTAAGAGGAAACAAATTTGATGTTTATTTCATTTTATTAATTTTCAGAATTACATAATCTCAAAATATTGATCTAGCTTTTGTTGAGATGAAACTAATCATGAATTTCAATAAAAGGAAACATTGAGTTAATAATATATAGCATAGTTTCAAAGTAAACATGACTTTCTAAAATGATATAATTTTAAAATAATGAAATAATATTTATTAGGATATAAATAAATTTGAATTTCAATTAAAAAAGAAATATATGAAGAAGTCTGAATATCAAAACACATTAAAAAACAATAGTAAGAGGTAAACATGAGAGGTGTTTGAGGTCCCCCACGATATTCTCATATTCTTCTCACATCATTCCATATATAGCCATTTTTTACATATTTTTTGGTCTTGTATTTATTATTCTTTGCAATATTGATTTCATTTGATTTCCTAAGTTGTATTTCACCTACATGAAGTTTTAGGAGCTATATTATACATACATGGTTGACATGGACATGATAATTTGTCTGCAATACAAAGAACTAGAAAAATTGAAAGTAATGGCATCAACATATTTTTTTGTCAATAGCACAAAAAATAGAAGGAAAAATAAGTAATGGCATCTTCTACCAAGTAGTATCAAAATAAATTTATTCTTGACCTTAACTATCTTCTACCAAGTAGCATCAAAATAAATATAGGAAGAAGACTGAATATCAAAACACTAAAAAAATAGTAAGAGGTGGACATGAAGGGTGCTCGAGGTCGCCAATGATATTCTTCTCATATCATTCCCTATCTAGCCATTTTTTACATATTGTTTGGTCTTGTATTTATTATTCTTTGCAATATTGATTTCATTTGATTTCCTAAATTGTATTTCACCTACATGAAGTTTTAGGAGCTATATTATACATACATGGACATGATAATTTGTCGGCAACACAAACAACTAGAAAAATTCAAAGTAATGGCATCAACATAATTTTTTGTCGATAGCACAAAAAAAGGGAAAACAAGCAATGGCATCTTCTACCAAGTAGCATCAAAATAAATTTATTCCTGACTTTAACTATCTTGTTGGCTTCTACACATGAGCCGACAAAGTTAATGGATCCATCAATATTGTTCTACTTATGAAAATTGTTGGTGGAACCATGAGCTCTATTTATGAAACCATGAGCTCTAGTTATGGAACTATGATCATTATTGGTGGAACCATGAGCAATGTTGATGGAATTAGGAGCTTTGTTTATAGAACCATGAGATCTATTTATGGAACGATGAGCATTGTTGGTGGAACCATTAGCATTGTTGGTGGAACCATGAGCGTTGATGGTAGAACTATGAGCTATATTTGTGGAACCATGAGCATTAGTGTTGGAACCATTAGTAATGGTTGTAAGGTGGTGGAACCATGCAAGGAACCTTGAACAAAATTTATGGTAAACGAGCATTTTAGGGGTGGAACCATGAATAATGTAATTGAAACCATGGTCTATTTTGATGGAACCATGAATAATCCAGGAGGAACCATGTGCATTTAAGGACTGTGAATATCATAAGAATTATATTTGGACCATGAACCATTGGTCAATAACACATACATGGTCACACGATATATTTACATGAGCATTATTGGTGGAACCATGAGCATTAATGGTGGAACCATGAGCATTGTTGGCAGAACCAAGAGCTTTGTTTATGGAACCATGAGATCTATTTATGGAACCATGAGAATTGTTGACGGAACCATGGGCACTGATGGTAGAACAATGAGCTCTATTTATGGAACCGTGAGCATTAGAGGTGGAACCATGAGTAATGGTTTTAAGGTAGTGGAACCTGTAATATCCTGAATTTTGACCTTAACTATAATGGGCATGAGCCCCATTGCATATGAGTTACTTTGATGTTTATGTTTATATATTGGGTGTATGCTCCACTACACATGAGTTATGTTGATTACTTAGCTATATTGGGAGTAAGCAAATGCACATGTTTTATTGTCTTGTATATGATTATATATGTTGTTTGTAGACCCTGATGGACAAGGACTATTGTTGTCGTACGATGTACTGGATTTATTTATGTGATTAACCTTAATACATATACTGAGATGATTATTGTGATGTAATGTGTAGAAGATTGAATGCATGATTGAGTTCTATAATGTGTTGGGTATAAGCCTTGAAGCACATGAGTGATGAGATTTTGTGTTGAGCATAAGCTCTAGAACACATGAGTTATGCGATTTTGTGTTGAGCAGAAGCTCTGGAGCATCGGATCCTTGGCCATTGTTTCCATAGGTGTATTATACAAGTACATCCTAGTATTAGTGTTGAGCGAGAGGCTCTGGAATTGTACTAGTGTAACACCCAATTAATAGTGTTGAGCTTAGGCTCTGAATAGCGCTAGGGGTTGCTGAACTTAAGTGTGTTGAGTGAGAACGAATCTGAATAGCACCGACCCTTATCATACTTATTTTAAGTTGATTAAATGAAATTTCAAATATACTTCTCATTAGGGACTGGAAGAACTACCACGATATACGAGGTAATCCAACATGCAAGGAGGATCTAGAGATGCCTAATCTAGTTGACCGAGCAAACCCTACCTGAGGCCTTGATAAAAGAAATAATGTAAACTAAGGAAAGCATCAAAATAAACAAACTATGATATATGATGCATGAATAAATATTAAGTAATGTGTAAAGTTTATATATTATGAATAAAAAGAATATATATATTTATTATAAACTAAATATAACTAAAATAATAAGTGAGAGTCTATATTTTTATTATAAATTAAAATAATTAAATAAATGTTCTATTCTAAATCTCAATTAGGAACTAGTAAAAAGTTCCTAGTTAAACAAAATAACTATTAATTCCATATAAATCAAATTAAAGATTATTTTCAAGAAAGTAATGAGTTATTGATTCAACTGAAGTTTAAACCAAATTTCCTTTCCTAAAAGAGTTTCTATAAGACCCAAGCCAAGAGAAGGCTTAGGGATATGATTATCATTCTTGAATGAATTGAAAGAGTATTCTCCAAAAACAAGCATTCTTATACAGAGCCTGATTTTCCAAACATCAACAACCCACCTTTAAGAGTTCTAGATCACTTGCATGTTGGAACCAACTCGGGGGGACCCATATTAGAACTAGGAACGCTTCCAAGTCATGGTTGGGATGAACGTGGTAGTTCCAAAGTTATCCGGTTATTAGTTCTAAGGTCAGAAATAGTTAGGGTTTTATTAATTCTGGGTGTTTAAAGTGTGCAGGGTCTTTTGGCCATTAACAAATATGCATAGTTGCAGGTAAGAGGTTTCTACATTTACAAGTAATTTAATTATGCTTACAGGTTGTAATTATAGTCATCATGCTTTATAGGTTGTAATTATAGTCATAAACTATATCTCTATCTAAACACCAGATTGAATATCCTAAGATCCGGATGAGAGTGTCTGCATAATATTACATAAATAATATTCATAAAATAGTCCATCAACTATCGAAACCCAAGATTGAATCTCAAGAGCTCTACACTTCTCATTAGGGACTGGAAGAACTACCACGATATACGAGGTAATCCAACATGCAAGGAGGATCTAGAGATGCCTAATCTAGTTGACCGAGCAAACCCTACCTGAGGCCTTGATAAAAGAAATAATGTAAACTAAGGAAAGCATCAAAATAAACAAACTATGATATATGATGCATGAATAAATATTAAGTAATGTGTAAAGTTTATATATTATGAATAAAAAGAATATATATATTTATTATAAACTAAATATAACTAAAATAATAAGTGAGAGTTTATATTTTTATTATAAATTAAAATAATTAAATAAATGTTCTATTCTAAATCTCAATTAGGAACTAGTAAAAAGTTCCTAGTTAAACAAAATAACTATTAATTCCATATAAATCAAATTAAAGATTATTTTCAAGAAAGTAATGAGTTATTGATTCAACTGAAGTTTAAACCAAATTTCCTTTCCTAAAAGAGTTTCTATAAGACCCAAGCCAAGAGAAGGCTTAGGGATATGATTATCATTCTTGAATGAATTGAAAGAGTATTCTCCAAAAACAAGCATTCTTATACAGAGCCTAATTTTCCAAACATCAACAACCCACCTTTAAGAGTTCTAGATCACTTTCATGTTGGAACCAACTCGGGGGGACCCATATTAGAACTAGGAACGCTTCCAAGTCATGGTTGGGATGAACGTGGTAGTTCCAAAGTTATCCGGTTATTANTGATTTTCTAAACATCAACAACCCACCTTTAAGAGTTCTAGATCACTTGCATGTTGGAACCAACTCGGGGGGACCCATATTAGAACTAGGAACGCTTCCAAGTCATGGTTGGGATGAACGTGGTAGTTCCAAAGTTATCCGGTTATTAGTTCTAAGGTCAGAAATAGTTAGGGTTTTATTAATTCTGGGTGTTTAAAGTGTGCAGGGTCTTTTGGCCATTAACAAATATGCATAGTTGCAGGTAAGAGGTTTCTACATTTACAAGTAATTTAATTATGCTTACAGGTTGTAATTATAGTCATCATGCTTTATAGGTTGTAATTATAGTCATAAACTATATCTCTATCTAAACACCAGATTGAATATCCTAAGATCCGGATGAGAGTGTCTGCATAATATTACATAAATAATATTCATAAAATAGTCCATCAACTATCGAAACCCAAGATTGAATCTCAAGAGATCTACACTTCTCATTAGGGACTGGAAGAACTACCACGATATACGAGGTAATCCAACATGCAAGGAGGATCTAGAGATGCCTAATCTAGTTGACCGAGCAAACCCTACCTGAGGNTAGCTGGGAGCCTTTAACAAAAATATACAAACAACAAACATAAACAATACACCCACTATTGAATCCATTAAGGCATTTATCGTAAGTCTGTACATACATGAAATAAAATATAAACCTTCAAAGTACATAGCCCATGCCATATAGGCAAGCTTGGGCCACACCATTACAACCACCATTAAAACCATTATACAGAAAAAAGACAATGATTACATTATCACCTACACTAAGTATTATATCAAAAATGACGAATAAATCTAAGGTTTCCCTTGACAACATACAGAACACCTCACACTAAATGTTACATCGATTTCAGAAACACACAAACAGGAATCCACAAAGAAATCAAATTAAGCACAAAGATAGGGCTTTTCCCTTGTATTTATTAACAAAGGTAAAATGCCTAAACCGAAACCATTTAAATAAATTGACCGAGTAAATTCCATTTAAAATGATGTTCATCATTTCCATAAATCACAACAAGGGTTAACACCTGAACTATATTCCACAGTCAACAAACAAATATCAAAACAGTATTATCATAGTGCCATTGCTTTGCAATGGCACAGATAAAATTATTAACCATCGAAATTAAACCATAGTGCTTGCAACAAACAAAGAGCCTAGATAAAACAAGCGAAAACCCATTATAATTATCCATCACAGAGTTGTAAAGATTACACAGTCATGTCCAATGTACAAAACACCCGAATGGGTTGAGAACCACTAAATCCAAGCCTATAGATTAAAAACTAAGCATAGTCACTATTTTCCCCAAACCCTGGTGAAATCCCAATTTGGGAGTCTGGTTACAAACTTCACACAGAGAAACCTTGCAACCTCGTAAACGACCAATTAGTTGGGTAAAGGCCCTCATATTTTGGGCTTACCCGGAGAAATGATGTCAACCTCCTTTCTTTTCCACAGTTGCAGAGCACCCACTCTAGTCCAAACCTGCAAAATGAAATAGAGAGGCCATTAGAAGTATGCATTATATTATCAAAACAAAAATAAAATAGGACGAGTTAAACCATAGATGATGCATACAAACCCGTGGAAGACATTCACGTCGACACCATAAACTATCAACACAGTATGCGCAGCTCCACTATAGCTCAACGATGGGGGAAACCTCAATAGTGGGGGTTTCGTTAACAATGCTCATGGTTCCATAAATAGATCTCATGGTTCCATAAACAAAGCTCTTGGTTCTGCCAACAATGCTCATGGTTCCACCATTAATGATCACGGTTCCATAGATAGAGCTCATGGTTCCACCAATAATGTTCATGTAAATATATCTCGTGACCATGTATGTGTTACTGACCAAATGGTTCATGGTCCATAAATAATTATTATGATATTCACAATCCTTAAATGCACATGGTTCCTTCTGGATTGTTCATGGTTCCATCAAAATAAACCATGGTTTCAATTACATTCTTCATGATTCCACCCCTAAAATGCTCGTTTACCATAAATTTTGTTCAAGGTTCCTTGCATGGTTCCACCACCTTGCAACCATTACTCATGGTTCCAACACTAATGCTCATGGTTCCACAAATATAGCTCATGGTTCTACCATCAACGATCATGGTTCCACCAAGAATTCTAATGGTTCCACCAACAATGCTCTGACATTCCATAAATAGAGCTCATGGTTTTATAAGCAGAGATCCTAATTCATAACATTCTACCCTCTTCTATAATTAATCATATTTAACAAAAAGTGAAAAGATTCCTCGAAATCTTTTGTATTTTGGGCATAACGTTTCACCCGTAACTTGGAATTTGGAGCACTTTGGACAATTGGAAAGGTATTGAAATTCTATACAACTTTTCTATGTTGAGTGTTTCCTAATTCCTTACCATTTATCCGGTGCGGGCATTTTAGTAACAAAGCATCTTTTAAAAGATGCTTTGTTACTAAAACGCCCTCCCCGAACAAACGGTAAGGAATTATGAAAAACACAAAACACCAAAGTTTTAGAGAGTTTCAAGACCTTTCTAATGGTCCAAAGTACGCCCAATTCTGAACTATGAGCGAAACTTTATTCCCAAAATACAAAATATTCCTGGAATATTCTTCTCTTTTTTCAAATAGTATACATTTTTGGCAAAATAAAACCTTATGTTCCATCAACAGTGCTCATGGTTCCATAACTAAAGCTCATGGTTCCACCAACAATTTTCATATGTAGAAAAATGTTGATGGATCCATAACTTTGTCGGCTCATGTGTAGAAACCAACAAGATAGTTAAAGTCAAGAATAAATTTATTTTGATGCTACTTGGTAGAAGATGTCATTGTTTTTTTCCCTTTTTTTGTGCTATCCACAAAAAAATATGTTGATGCCATTACTTTGATTTTTTCTAGTTGTTTGTTGTCGACAAATTATCATGTCCATGTATGTATAATATAGCTCCTAAAACTTCATGTAGGTGAAATACAACTTAGGAAATCAAATGAAATCAATATTGCAAAGAATAATAAATACAAGACCAAACAAAATGTAAAAAATGGCTAGATATGGAATGATATGAGAAGAATATCATTCGTGACCTCAAGCACCTTTCATGTCCACCTCTTACTATTTTTTTTAATGTGTTTTCATACTCAGTCTTCTTCATATATTTCCTTTTTTTATTAAAATTCAAAGTTATTTATATCCTAATAAATATTATTTCATTATTTTAAAACTATATCATTTTAGGAAGTCATGTTTACTTTGAAAATATGCTATATATTATTAACTCAAGGTTTCCTTTATTGGAATTCATGATCACATGATTCAATTCATCTCAACAAAAGTTAGATCAATAAATCATGAATTTAAGATGGGTTTGGGAGGAACTTATGGTGATTAGAAGGAAAGGGGGGTATAGTTATGGAGTGCAGGTGTTTGGGTTAGAGAGAGAGGGAGAGGTAATGGAGAAGAGTGGGGGGAGAGAAAGAGTAGGGGGAGGGGGGG
>LPNX010213313.1:0-16688 GCA_001517045.1 Pseudotsuga menziesii
TCCAAAACATGTAGAAACTTGTGGGCTCATAATAATCCCATAAAATGAAGGGAAAAAGTGAAGTGCCTAAGTACCTATTGTGCTATATACTTGACAAAAATTCCCTAAGGCATACAATAGACAATACATATAAAGGGAAGAAAATAAAATAGAGTATGACCTAATTTTCCATGTTGTTTCTCGTAGATATGTTATTGATTATTTTTCTAGTCAATATTCTAAAGATTATTAGGGGTAGTGTCATCATCCAAAAGTACAATATTACAATGACTATAGGAGCTAATACATCTTCATGGTATTAGAGGTTTCACCTAATTCCTAGACATTTCCAATTCTCGTTGTCTCTTGAAGTTGAGAAAAACCCCCCATGTTCTAGCCACCCATTATCAAGATTGAGAATTACTAAGTTATTATGCCAATACATAAATTTGTTATAGTAACAAACACATTGACTGTTATGTCATTAAATAGCTTTCTAGGTCACTTTAAAATGGCGACAATCTCTTACTAATATGGTAATTCAACACATGCACAAGATATGCTCTATCAAATTATAATTAAAATGGTTAATTATACTTTCAACATACAAATAATGCCATTAGATAAATTAATAGGTAAGAAATATTAATACAAATTACAAATTATAATAAAAAAATAATGTAAAGAATCTAAGTTTAAGCTTAGGAAGATATGCTTCAACTTTATATAAATTTGATTTTATATAGCTTATAATGATAATATTGTAAAAAAATGGTGAATATATAAATTGAAATGAGTGAATTATGTAATTTTTTGGTTTTTCATTTTTTGAAAACTCAATCTTGTTGAAGTTCTAAGTTCTAGATCCGTACTCGACAATACATATAAAGGGAAGAAAATAAAATAGAGTATGACCTATTTTTCCATGTTGTTGCTTGTGGATATGTTACTAATTGTTTTTCTAGTCAATATTCTAAATATGATTAGGGGTAGTGTCCTCATCCACAGGTTCAATATTGCAGTGACTATATGAGCTAATAATTTTTCATGGTATTAGAGGTTTCACCCAATTCCTAGGCATTTCCAATTCTTGTTGTTTCTTGAAGTTGAGAAAAATTCCCCATGTTCTAGCCACCCGTTATCAAGATTGGGAATTAATAAGTTACTATGCCAATACATAAATTTGTTATAGTAACAAACATATTGACCACTATATCATTAAATAACTTTGTAGGTCACTCTAAAATGGAGACAATATCTTACTAATATGGTAATTCAACACATGCACAATATATGCTTTATCAAATTATAAATAAAATGGTTAATAATTTCAACATACAAATAATGCCATTAGATAACTTAATAGGTAAGAAATTTCTTGCAACATCTATTGTTCATGAGATGAGGTAAACCTTGATTAACTCAAATATTAATACAAATTAAAAAATTATAATAATAAAATAATGTAAGGAATCTAAGTTTAATATTAGGAAGATATGCTTCAACTTTATATAAATTTGATTTTTTATAGCTTATATTGATAATATTATAAAAAAATGGTTAATATAAAGATTGAAATGAGTGAATTAAGTAATTTTTTGGTTTTTCATTTTTTGAAAACTCAATCTTGTTGAAGTTTTAAATTCTAGATCACTTGTATAATTCCAAATTTAATGAAATATGTGTTGTAAGTCAAAAATACAAAATATATGTAAACAATGCTTGGCTATTTTGACTATTTAATGCATCATAACTTTTTGGCAAATAATATGAATATTTGAAACAAATGTTTTGACACTCAAGCCATGTGCAACAAATAATGACACGTTGGTAAGAAATGAGATTGGTGTTTTTAGATTCTTGAGTTCAAAACCCGATGGCTTTCACCACATATTGGTTGTGTTTTGTGATTTTTGGGTGATTTGCTTAAAAACTATACCATCTAAAAAACAAAATATAATAATTTTGTTACTTAACACTTTTTTATTTACCAATAAAATATCTATATCACATGAAGTTCTTTCCACTCTAATCATATTTTCCAATTAAGAGAAATTTTAAAATATAAATAATTTATTGGTATTAGAATAGTATTAATGTCAAGCACACCTTTCTATACAAAATAAAAATTATTCTTATTATTTACAAACATAAAGAAAAAGAACTTCAATATATACAAATAAAATAAGAACTTTATAAATTTCATGTTTTTATTTTGCAAGATAAAAATGCAAAAGTGAATTATTTACAAATCAAAACCAAAAATACTCAGTCAAAAGACCTTCGGTAGCTAACAGCTACAGATTTCAAAAATTCTCTCTTATGGGCTCCCTTTCTCGGGAAAACAGAAAGGGATATGTTGGGAGGCCAACAAATGGCGACTTTACGGGGTGAAGCAGTTATGTCTGCAAAAACCTAAAATATGACTTATGTATGTAGCAAGACAAGAAAATTTTTCTTTAACTCAGATTAGCATTATTCTGAAGATAGAAGAACTGTGTTTTTTGATAAAACTAGATTTCAAACTAATACTAAATTCAATTCTTTTATTATTATCCAGAGATTACCTTCAAAGATGATACGAATTTTAAGTTTTTTCAGAAAACATAAGACTCCAAAAAAAATTCGCCATGGGAAATTCAACGCAATTTTGATATTTGACCAGTGTTTAAGATATGATCCCAATACTACAGTCATGACCCTCCTCGAAAGCATCCATAGCCTTGAAAGGGTTGACTTTTAACCATACATCCTACCGTTCTGATCCCAAAATAAGATAAAATACGAATATTTAGAACTTCTCAATTTATTAATGGGTAAGCTGCATTAGAACCTCTTCACGAGTGTGGGATGGCTTTGGATTCTTATAGATTTTGTATATATAACAATTTATGATTTGGAATCCAAGTATGCCACAGACGGAACCCTCCTGCTCGTAGGCGTCCATAGCCTCGAAAGGGTACATCTTTTAACCCATTCTACCGAATGGCTTATATCCCAAGCTAATAAGTTTAAAGAAGGTTTCATATTCATCATTTAAGTGCTCATATCTAAGAGATTTGCATGTTTATAATGGGGGAACGTAATAGGAAACTCTTTATGAATAAGATAGCGTAAAGGATCTATAGATAACTGATTTTATTATTAAATTGCAATTGCTTTCCCAGAACCAATTTTTTAACAAGTCAAAGAATTCCTAGTTATAGAGAATTCGATATTCATTAAATCCAATAATTTGAGGATACTCATAAAAGAAGCGAAGTAAAGTAAGAGTTTTGGTCTAGTAATTTTTGTTTACAATAGTTCAATTTCTTTTTCTTTTATTTATGAGATAAGAACATATTTCTAAAAGTCTAGCTTTCTTCATCTTTTATATAATCAGATTCTAAGTTTATGACAGAAAAACATTCCCAGATCCCAATCATTTTTTCTGGTTTTGAAAAATCAAAAGGAAAACAAAAAATCAAAAGAAAAAGCAAAAAAAAAAAACTGAAAAGAAAGAAAAGAAAACGATCGATAATTACAAGTGTACAATATATACATGAGTTTTATTTTAGCAAATTATTGAAAAGAGGGATTTCAGAGTCTACGAGAAAACTCTTAGTAAAGAAAATGAAATTTTAAATCAAATTATATACACATAACACATAAGTTAATCAAGATCTCATCAATGGAAAATAGGTTTAACAACATATGACTAATTACCAGCAAAGAAAGAAAATAGGGAATTAAAATAGATTAACGTATTTTAAAGTTTTTTTTATCCCTATCCTTCCTTAATTTTGCCTTTAATTTATTTATTTATTTTTTAATCTTTCAATTAAGTCAAAGTTGTTTTCTAATAATTGATGGGATGTTAATCTAATGTGTTTTATTTAGAAATAAAAATAACAAAATAAATCCTAATGAGTATGCAGCTATAAAATGATGGAAGTTGCTTTATTTTAATGAGAATATTTAAAAGAGAGAGAAAGTAAAGAATTGCTTCCCTGATAATGACGTCGCCATCTCATTCTTAAAATTATGTTGTCGCAAATCCATATATCTGCATTTATTCAAATATAAACAAACATAAATCATTCTAAATTATAAACCTAATCTAAACTAATAAAATAAAATATATACAAACTAAGTAAATGTGTATTTCCAATGAAGCCATTCACGTAGCTTGAAACCTGCCAAAGAAAACAAGTCATGCATGAGTATTCAAAATTGGAATACTTTAAAATGAAGAAAATAAATCAAATTAAATTTTGTATGTACAAAGCATGAAAGATGACATGGAAACCTTTTGTTAAATGATTCCTCCAACCATGTATAAATTGGATCATAAAAATCGAGTTGGGGAAAAATAGATTTCTCATGAGAATCATGACTAAGAAGAATCTCATCAGGAGTATGATTCAAAATTCGTGAAAAGGATTCGGTAAAAAATGTATCTTTTAACATAATATCATCATGACTAAATTTTAAAAGAACAAAATGACATTTGGGTATTATTTTGAAATCAAATACGTCATTGTGTCTTTTAATGTGAATATTAAAATTGATGACATTAGCTTCAGATATGATTATCATGCTGTAATGAAGAAAATCAATGTTCAATACATTATGAATAAATTGTACATCCCTTTCAATATTACAAACTGAATCATAATCCTTACTGACAAAATATGAAATAGATGAATAGGCATGATTCTAATGAGTGATGATAGCAGAAAAATTATGATCTTCTTCATGACAAATTTGAAATAAATCAGAATGGATATCAATGTGTCCTTCATCCTCCAAAAATGTATTCCTTTGTATCCTATCAAAATCTGACCATAATGGAATATTCCTTAGATAATCATTAACATATAAATGTAGTCTATAATCAACAAAAACATCAGGATATAAAGAGTAGTAAGATTCAGAGTATAAAAGATTAAATGCTTCTCTATTGATACAATTTGCTTTGTTGACCGTTTTAACAAAAGCATCATTAGTAAAACTCTGAACTAATGAATTTTGTGAAGGAATGAAAGGAACTAACTCATCATGAGAAGAAGATAATGAAATTATATCATCACTAGCACATTTAGTTGAAGAATTTAGAATTTGTGATTCGTCTTCCATTGTAGTGTGAACAACAAGAGTTTTAGAATTATCACTTAATGTAAAAGTTGAATCATCATCTTTATTCTCTTGTTCTTGAAATTGCTTATCATAAGATTCTGTGATTTGTCCATTTTCAACAATTTCATTTTCAGTAGTGGAATTAGTAAAAATAGATTCTAAATCATTTTCAACTAATGAACTAACATGCATGTTATCTATTGCATATTTTTCATTCTTTTCCAAATCATGTATATCAGAGAGAGAGGTAAGATAGAGAAACCAATCCATTGTGTCTTTTTCGGAAAGCTGGTGTCTCTCACGAAACCTGCAACATATTAACATAAATCTGGAAAAGAAATCATTAAGAGATTCATATTTATGTCTACGAAGATTTTCTAGTTCAAGTCCAAGTTTCTTGTAACTATAATTCTCATGAGCATTGAGAAATAGCTTCGTGAAATGTTCCCATGAATGAATGGATTTTGCTGGCAAAAACTCAAACCAACTCAAAATTCTTCCTGTGAAAGTAGCTGCAAAAAGTCTGCATTTCTCAACCTCATCAAATAGATCCATGAAATCACAAAAAGAATTAAAATCTGAAAGTTGATGAGAAGCAGAAATCTTACCTTCTCCATTGAAGCTCAGTCGTCGCAAGAAATTAGATGTCTCTGGAGAAAAGCTTTCACCAGATGTACGAAAACTGAAAGCATGATCTAAAACAGTGATATCATTCATTTCAAAAATAAAAAATAAAAATAAATGAAATCAAAAATCAAACAACTCAAAATGGCCTTCTTGCTGATCATGCCCTCCTTCTAGCGCCAATTTGTTGATGGGAAAGTGTGACTTGCTCGCAACAGGGAGAAATAGCCCAATCTGGGATCCTTAAACAGGCTCCAAGCTGTTTGGAATGGCTATCCTCAACGAGTTATTACGGCTCCGTTAGCCAATGAATTGATCTAAAGAAACTAAGGAGGAAATTAAATCAACTCGATAATAAAACTAACAACTGATCAAACTAACTAACTCTAACTAATGTAAATCTAATTATTCCGATGTAAAAGATAACTAATGAAAGACTAAAGATTCACAAAGCATGAGATTCAGGAATCAAATGCTGTCTGATGAAAGATAGGATTGTTTTTAACTTTTTTCTCTATTTTTAAGAAAAGAAAAGATTAACCTATTCTAAATATGATTACAACCAATAAATAGAATAATCCATCATTAATTGTATGAGAGCAAAAGTAATCTTAAACCTAACTTATCTTATAAAAACACAATCTAATTCTTGATCAAGATAAATCTTTTACTGGTTTCTTTATCTTAACATATGCAAACAGAAATGATTATAAATCTAAAACGAGAAATCATTCAATCTTCAGAAATTAATAATATTTCTAGTCGAATAATAGCATTAAAGAACCAATACTTGACAGCAATATTTTAATATGTGAGTCAAATTTGAATAAAATGTATTTAAATCAGAAATGATTCTTTTAAACAATTTACTCAAATCTCAAAATCAGATACAAATAATTGCATGTGATAAAACTCACTATAATAATTAACTGTCATCAAATTCAGGTAACTAGAGACAAGATGAATCTTTTCAGAATAAATGACAAAAGGGAAATCATTCACTTTGCATTAACTGGAAAGAAAACATTACAGTTTACCAACTGTTTGAAAGTCGAAAGATGAAAACAACCACAAAATCATTTGATAGCTGACTCGTCTAAATGCACTTCCAACATGACAAACTGTATCTTTAGAATGTGTTCGTGCTAACCCAAAAGTCGACCTAGCTGACAAGCAATGGACAGCTCCAGCTTCCAACACACAAACCCCAATTCCTCAAAAACTCATTTTCAGGAAACAGAGTTTCATATTCAAACCAAAATCATTTGGTCTTCAAAGACTGGGCTCTCAGCAATCAAGCATTTTGATCCTAATTGAAGAAATCATTCTTCAAAAAGAGCAATCCTCCACTCTCTGCCCTTCAGGTCCTTCATTACAAATGATCTTCTCCCTTTTTAAATAGAAAAACAGAGATTAAGATAGAAACAAAAATCGTTTTGCTGGGCGCAGTTGGAAAAAACGTGTTCAAAGATTCATGAAAATGTCCCACAATCTCTCACTTTCTGAGGAAATCGCCATGAAGAAAGCTAAATAGGCCCGTTCTGGAAAAAACCCATGTGGCCAATTTTTGATATCTATCTCCATTTGCTCAGAATGTGCCCCAAAAAAATGCCTGTCTGTTTAGCTACGCGTTTTCTGTAACCGGTTAAAACAGAAATTCGTTTTATTGGGATAGGGTTTTCTTCTGCGCATCCTTCTCCAATAATCTCTGCAAATATATTCAAAAACATGAATTAAAATATGAGACACGTTCTAATCCTAACAATAAAAACAAGAAATTGAAAATAGATAAAATAGAATGATAAAGGATATAAATGAAATCGTTTTTTTTTTATGGCACGTTGGTTGTTGGAATATCCACGTTTTTGGCCTGGGCACAATAAATATTTTTCAAAATCCACTGCAATCCTCTTCTTATCCACCTCTTTCGATAGCTATCTTGATCTCCGTGTCCAATGATCTTGTGTTGACACCAAATGTACGTAGTTCTGATGATGATAGAGTGACTGGTGGCAATAATAATGGTAACTCAGCATTGAATTAGTTGAAGAGATAGTTCTTCAAACAGTGCAATGACAACTTTGATGACAATTGGCAACAATTGAGTTGACAGGGATATATTTTGTTGCTTTGAATTTTAAGAACCGGTGGCAACAATATCAGGCTTCTTCTTTTTTTAAGCGATCTTAAACTCTTTCCCATCGAACTCGTAGCATAAGATCTCATGATTTCTTTCAAACCTTACGTCTTCTTATATGAAAGGTCGTCCTGTCAAAACCAAATATTACAGTTTAAAATGAAATAATATTTAACCAATCAACGTAATATTCTTTCTGGTAACTGTTTTATTTGCATTAAGTTTCATGGTAGATCAAAAATACAAAATATATGTATACAATGCTTGGCTATTTTGACTATTTAATCCATCATCACTTTTTGGCAAATAATATGAATATTTGAAACAAATGTTTTGACACTCAAGCCATGTGCAACAAATAATGACACGTTGGTAAGAAATGAGATTGGTGTTTTTAGATTCTTAAGTTCAAAACCCGATGGCTTTCACCACATATTGGTTGTGTTTTGTAATTTTTGGGTAATTTGCTTAAAAGCTATACCATCTAAAAAACAAAATATAATAATTTTGTTACTTAACACTTTTTTATTTACCAATAAAATATCTCTATCACATGAAGTTCTTTCCACTCTAATCACATTTTCCAATTAAGAGAACTTTTAAAATATAAATAATTTATTGGTATTAGAATAGTATTAATGTCAAGCACACCTTTCTATACAAAATAAAAATTATTATTTTTATTTACAAAAATAAAGAAAAAGAACTTCAATATATACAAATAAAATAAGAACTTTATAAATTTCATGTTTTTATTTTGCAGGATAAAAATGCAAAAATGAATTATTTACAAATCAAAAGCAAAAATACTCAATCAAAAGACCTTCGGTAGCTAACAGCTACAAATTTCAAAAATTCTCTCTTATGGGCTCCCTTTCTCGGGCAAACAGAAAGGGATCTGCTGGGAGGCCAACACTATTGCATAAAGTAGATAGCAATTTTGAGATTTTCATAAACGGTTCAGCTCTTCTATATATGTTGCTAAATGGTTTGGCCACAACAATATTTTTAATATGAATCTAGACATTTTTGTTTAAAAAAAAATTATTACATTTATGGGTGAAAAATAGTAAAATTACATCAAGATATAAGTTCTGGTATGCATAATATTAAAGTTCCATGAGAATTGGTTATGAGATGCATAAAATTAAAGTTCCATGAGAATCAGTAAACATTGAGGATCTAAACAACCTCTAGCATGTACAGTTTATGGTTCTCGATTGCTTGGAAGTGTATATTTTACATTTTTTAAGGTTTGCTTGGTGTGTCCTAGTAAACATCACAATACCTATTGGTTTAGTTAGTTGAGGATAGAACCAATCCAAAACCAGTTCATAGTAGTCATAACACAAACCCATACCACTTTCTTCCTAAAATAACCCAAAACCAATTGTTTTCGGTTGCAACCAACAAATTCTCATAACATTGATGCGTGTTAAAAAGTACGGGGTTCAAAGATACCATTAGCGTGGGGTAGTAGTTGCATAATTTTTTGTTTTCTTTAGTCTCATTTAAATAACAACACTAGGCACATTTATCTTGCAAGGGTTAATGCTACAAATATTGATCTTGTGATGCATTTATTCATTACACTGGGATGGTATTATTTTGTATCACTTACAAACTAGATTCAGTTTGAATAGGTTATATAGTATATAAAATGAAATCAATGTTAGATAAAACAAACATTATCCTTCTCATTCCAAATTACAATAAACATAATTTGAAGGATGATTTAACAAATCCTACAGCATAGAAGACATGGAGCAAAGCATTCGACAAAACCACATTTTCATGGTTGTGGCTAATTTGCTTTAGGAGTATCAAGAACTCCTTATCCAATAATGGATTATGGACGCATGGTACAGGGTAGCACATTTCACAAGAAAAAAAATCTTTCGTAGGCATAAATATGAATATATTGCAACATCTAAAAATTTATGTTGCACAAGGTCCCATCCCCCGTCAACAAGCCCCATACCCGATGTCTTTGCATTTTGGGGATTTGGGGAGAAATGTCCCTAATCATTTAGGGAATTCATTAAGGACTCGGGGACTTGTTGGTTGTACCAAAAACATCCCCAAAATATCCAGGGACTTCAAACAGATTTTAGAGACATTCCAAATAGATTTTAGATATGTCCCAAGCATATTTTGGAGATGTTTTGGTATGTATTTTCAATTTTGACAATGGACATTAATGATTGGATAGTATTAAAATTTATCCCATCCATATTTTTCATATTATTCTAAATCTATAACAAAAATGGATTCAAAATATACTGGAAATAAATTCTTTGGGGGGGTCTCTTGGCCTTCCTGGACAGAACTTAGTGCTAGTGGAGATAATAGAGGTGCAAATTAAACATTAGTGGGAGGGTGATGGATGGAAATATGGAAAGGTTGGGAGGTTAAGTGCACAATAACAGAAAGAGTGAAAAATCAAAAGAAGAAAATTGATCCTAGATAGAAAGGACAAATAGGGTTTTGATCCTTTCCATAAAATGAGATGCCCAAGGTAATTTGGAACACCCCTATCCTCATGAAAACATTAAAAATAAAAACAATAGAAATCACTGGAAATCACTGGAAATCACTAGAAATGCACTTGAAATCACTTGAGAGTGCTTGAAATCACTGGAAATGCACTTGAAATCACTGTAGAATTGGTCCATAGATAATGTATTGTAGGTGTTGCGAGCAATATTGAATTCACTTTCTTTCTTATTTTGGAAGGAGGATTCATTATTCATTGTTCTATAGTTAGAAAATGAAAATATTTGAGGAGGAATTTGCACTAGTGAATTTTCTCCTTCGACATTTCAAATCCTAAAGCAAGTCCATCATCAGCAGAGGCTTATGAAAGCTTCACCCGATGATGGACCTTTCATAATCATCTCAAAATGATGGACCCCCCTTAGGGTTAGAAACATCGATGGACAAAATTCACCATAGCAGAGTCCTCCTTATATAATGTTAGCTTTGTTATATATAGAAATCTAGTAGAAGAATTTAGGGTGCTCACTAGTGACAAAAGTGTAGTCGTCATAAACATATTTGGGTTCTTAGCATCCAATTCCAGAGCAATTATGCAACCCATTGAATGAGTGACTAAATGGAATGAATTAACTTTGTATGGTTGAACCACTGATTTCTCTATGGTGTCTACATGTTGTGTGACTATATATGAGCAATTTGATGGATTGAGACTTTTTCCAAACCCAAGAAGACCAACTACAAAGAATTTGTAAGCTAGTTTTGTGGCTTCAAATAAAGAGGGATATATGGTCTCAATCCATAAAGATGAGGAAGAAAGAAACCCGTGTATCAATATAACATTTGATTCCGAATCAATCAAATCACCACTAGAAGCACAAGTACTGGAACCTATAATTACAAGAAAAGCGATAGGAACTAGTAAATAATACACTGAAAAATTTAGTATAGGATAAATAATAGCTGATATCCATGAAAATTCCAAAAATGGCTTTTGCAGAAATCAATGAATTTAGTAAAGAAGTAGAGTCAGGGAAGGAGATTCTATCAGAAAAAATACATTTCCTATTTTTCTACTTTGGGTTACTACGTTGATGACGATGATGTTGATTTAGCATATGCTGATGATGGCAATGTCAATGTCAATGATGACTATGCATGTGGTATCACTTCCAGATCCTAATTGTGGTATCACTGCCAGATCCTACTTGTAGAAAAAATACATTTCCTATTTTTCTACTTTGGGTCAAAAACCTAGGCTGAGCCAATTCTAAGAAATTATGGTCACATTGTAGCCCTACGAAATTAATTAACAACCACAAAAGAGGGAAGATATTCATTGTTGACTAGATTCTAAACATTTTTGGTGAGTTTTCACATAGCAACAGTTAAAGAACAGTCTTCAAAAGAAATCGAAGAAGAGATAGTCCAACAGACTACTATGGGAAGATTTGAAGGTCCGAGCTCCCAAGTTTAGGCTCAAGATCATGTGAATACCTTGATTGAACATGATGTTTTTCTTGGTGACTAGACTTACCATGGATTTATGACCTAGGTGGATGCTTGTGTGATCATGCCCTAAAGTATGGTGACTTGCTTTGGACTAGGAGCTATGCTGTGTTTTCTTCATAGTATCTGACTCGTGAATATAGGATCATTTCTAGGCTACAGTTGAAGCCCTAATAGGAGATATTTATAGCAGCCAACAGTGAAACCAAAGGTTAATTTGTGGTAAATTTATGGTCACCTATGCGTAGTATAGAAACCTCCAGCCTCGTCTCTCTTCTCCAACCTATTTGTAGTCCTATCTTATGACCTCCTAGATAGCAGTAAGAAGAATTAATCCAATTCTAGGTAGGACCTGTGACTAAAAACATCAGTAAACTCCCAAATATGGGAAATTTTGTGGATAGAAACAATGATAAGACGACCTAATCTACAATTTAGGTGAACCTGGGCATATTTCAGCCCCTTAATAGCAATAAAAAACACCAAATCTCAAAATGTGTGCATGATTTAGACATCAAATGATCAAACAACCACAAAACAGAGGTCTTGGCACATTACATCCCTCAATCAGAATCCCTTTATACATATTTTGTTAGTACATGAAACAAGAATAGTAAAAATTGAAGGCGGAAGTTTAAAAGCCATGCAATTTTTCCTTCTAGAGGACTTCTAGTTCTTTCATTTTATATTCAATTCTAGAGATATGGTTATACTTCCAACACTCCTCTTTGACAATATTGAAAACTATGTTTTTACTTACACCTAACGGAGCTCTATAATTAAAAACTGGCCCAACCTGAACTTCAAGTAGATCTGCTTGACAAAACAAGCTATACTCTTAGCATATGTTGGGTTGTTTCTGCATAAGATCCATGCTTAAGGACTTCAATATTCTCTTTCAAATAATATTTTTATACTTGAGATAGATATTTTTCCCATTCCCAACCACTCGTTACAGACCAATGAGAAGATGGAAATTTTGACACATCAAGAAAAGATACATAGTTATTATACTTTGGATAATCTGTCATAGGACGACCTCTAGATAAGATGCGAAATACAGTGCTTAATTGCTTAATTTCTTAATTGCTTCGTCAAGGATTGAGGCAAGTGGAGGAACTATCACATCTCTATTTGAAAAAACAATGGAAAGAAATTTTCTATCCAAGACCATGCAATTAAGCACTATTTTTCACATCTTATCTAGAGGTCGTCCTATGATAGATTATCCAGAGTATAAGAACTATGTATCTTTTCTTGATGTATCAGATTTTCGATTTTCTCACTGGTATGTAACGAGTGGTTGGGAATGGGAAAAATATCTAGCTCAAGTAGAAAAAGATGATTTGAAAGAGAAGATTGTAAACGCCGGATTTTTTTCAATATCTTTGGATGAAGTTACAACTATTGATAATAATTCATGGGTATGCATGAGTATTTATATGGTTAATGGTCATATTAGGCATTCATATCTACTTGGGATTCAAAAAATGAAGAGTTCTACAGCTGCAAATATTTATGAACTTTTTATTAATAATTTGAAGGAAATTGGTGGTATGGATGATTTAATGATTGCAAAAA
The DNA here is from genome assembly GCA_001517045.1 of Pseudotsuga menziesii. Lineage (NCBI taxonomy): Eukaryota > Viridiplantae > Streptophyta > Pinopsida > Pinales > Pinaceae > Pseudotsuga > Pseudotsuga menziesii. The sequence continues at coordinate 13,445 of LPNX010213313.1, forward strand.
GGTTGGTATGTGATGGAGCAGATGGAGCATCAATCATGCAAGGACAAAGGAATGGGCTTTATGTCAAACTACAACTATTAACTTCACCGTTTATGATCAGTATTCATTGTATGGCTCATAGGATGAATCTTGCATTTAAAATAGTAAGGAATTTTCCAACGGTTGCAAAAGTTGAAGAACTTGTATGTGAGAATCATGCATACTTTTGTTGTAGTCCTAAGCGATTTACAGAGTTTCAACAATTTGCAGAAGGTATTACAGATGGAAACAAACTATTAAAAGATGTTGATACAACATGGATTTCACTGAATGGACCAGCTCAAAGACTATTTAGTGAGTACAAATCATTGGTAGGGGTGATGTATGAACATCGCTTTAGTGTAGAGAAAACTCAAGATCTTCTCTTTCGACTAACTGATATAGAGACATTATTAACATTGGATGGAATTCTTCCTTTGCTTCATGAAATGAATATCCTTGTCAAAATGACTTAGAGTCATACAATGTATATTTCAGTGTACACAAATGCAAGGTAATTAGCATGCCTTGCATTGGATAATTCGTATACGATGCCAGGGTCTTTTACAAGTCCAATGTTTAACGGTTGGACTACTCTCATTGATATAGAAAATATTGAAAATTATTTTAAATTTGATGAAAAGGGGAGACTATGTATGGCAGTGTGTGGGTATATGGTTCCCTTTCATTATGTTAGTAAGATGGGACAAACCACCAAAGAGTGTTGTGTGTCAAGAGATCGGTTCAATGATATTGTGATTTCAGTGAGACACAACTTGATACAAATTGCACAATCATTATTATAAGAGATAAGAGAACAATTTCCTTGAGCTGAATTATTGGAGGCCATGTCTGTGGTATACCCTCAATATTGGAATAAGGAAAAAGGTATAGACACTTTGAAAGTTGACTTTTCAACAAAATTGAGCATTTTAGTGCACCACTTTGGTAGGAATGTCAAGGTACAAGGAGAAGACATTGGAGGTATATTAGATTCATCAAAATTATATGAGCAAGAGACTTGCTTTGCTGAAACAATGTTAGATCAATATCTTGATTTGCCAAAACCTATAGAATATGGTGCAATAATCAAATTATGGACTATTTTAGGTGAAAGTCAATTTTTACAAGAAAACATGTTAGAGTATTTCAAATTAGTGGATTTATGTCCAACCATGATGTTGGGATCAGTGTAGGAAGAGAGAATGTTTAGTGCATTATCATTCTTGAAGTCAAAGTTGAGGAACAAGCCTGATAAGAATGTGGATACTTGTTTAATATTATAAGTAACAAAGTATGACATTACTAATTTTCCATTCAATAGAGCTCTAGCACTTTGGCAATCAGATTGTGAGAGAAGAGGAGAATGCAATATAACAAATGTTTCCAATGAACTTGAGGCTCATAATGATATTTAATCTACAGAAGTTCATGTTCAACATGCAGAAGGTGTGGGTCTACATCAGAATTGAGAATTTAGTATCCCACATGATAAGAGAAGGATTACCATATCTAAAATTCAACCTGCATTTCATGTAAAATATGTTCTTCAATCTATAATCTGTATAAAATATAATAATATTGGAGCTACATTTCTTTGATGCAATCTATTTGAAGTTTGATGTTTTGATAGATAACTAACACATTGTTTTTTTCTTATATTTGATAGGAAATGAAGTTGGGACTTATCTATTTATAGATAGTGTCCTAGTATTAAAGATTAAATAATTAATTTAACAATACTTCCGCTTAGCAATAATGGACTTAGTGAAAAGTTAAAACTTTTTACCTATGATAGTTTGGAAGATATTAATGGTTTGTTGTTTCTTGTATTTGGAGCATTTTTTCAAATTTGAAAGTTTGTGTTTATTTTGGTTAAATTTATTTTTATTCCCTTGATACTTTACTGCAGTTTTAGCCCTTTGTACTAGCTTGATTAGTTTCATAAATGGATTGTTTGTTTCTTAAATTTGGATTGCATTTATTTTTCTTAGAATTTTATTCTCTTGACAATTTATTGTGATTTGAGCCCTTTGTAGCCCTTTGTAGCATTCAATGTTTTTTTATAATTATTATTGTTCTTTTTAAATATTTGATGTTTTGAGGAAAGATGCTTGTATTTTCTTTCACTTTGTTGCATGACTTAAGCATCTTCACCATTTTAATTTTAGAATCTATTACGTTTATTTTATATTTTATTTGAAAAGACGTTTTGGTTTTTAGAAATGGAAATAAGATTTGAGTTGCTAAGCGAAGAGAAAAACGGTCTATGCACTAGCTTACTAGGTTCTTATGCATTCATCATAGGAGACCTATTGACATTGAGACCGACATTCATGTAATAAAATTTTATTGTTGATTTGATGACTAAAAGATCATTACATGGAGCCTCTAGGATTCTGGCCATATTTATAAATCAATCTTGAAAGAATATGTTGAGGTACGTGTTTCTAAAATTTTCCCTATTGTGAATCATACATGATGAGCATTTGTATTTTATGGAAAGTTTGTAAACTAAAAAAAATGTGTTATTTTTCGTTTTAATGTTTTGTGAGGTACTTTATTATCTTTCTCTTATACAACTTATTCACGTTGATTGTAGGTTGTGCGAGAAAATTAGGGCATTCTTGCTAGAAAGATGTTAATGTCAATGTGGATGCTATGCAACCATCCATTGAAGTTTTTTAGATTGAGGGGAATGATTGGGCCCATCATACTTTGTGAAAATTGATTGTACATTGAGTGTAGTATGATAAATGAGCTTCACACTTTGATAAAATGTTCTATTGTAAATTGCAAATATTTATGAAATTATCTCTCCATTTTATCTCTAAGGAGGTTTGAACTTAGTAGTATACAAGTAGTTGTGATAAATAAATTCAACAATTTAGATTGAAAATTTGATTTTCTTTACAAGGTGTTCTAGTGCAAGAGTATGTGACAATTCTAAAGTAAATACAACATCATCTTGGTAATTTTATTAAGTCAAATTTTGTCAAGACTTAAGTTTATATCTTTCAATGAAAAATTAGCCAAAATTTACAAGATTTTTAATTTTGTTAAAGATTCGCTAAATATTATACAATTTTTTCTAATTTTGTGAAAGATTCATCTTATTTCACAAGCTTTTATAATTTTGTGAAAGATTCGCCAATATTTTACAAGATTTTATAATTCCATGAAAGATTCGCCCATATTTTACAAGGTTTTATAATTCCATGAAAGA
>LPNX010213323.1:5531-62122 GCA_001517045.1 Pseudotsuga menziesii
CCTATAATCAATTTTAATTTTAGTTATAATCAATTTTAATTTTAATTTTGGTTATAAGAATACTTTAAAAACAATTAACATATTGATTATATAGTTAAAGTAATTTACTTTAAATTTATATTTTTTATATTTAGAATAGGGTATTTATTTTACATTTATGCTTTTCATTGAAGTGTTATTACATTGAAGTCACATTTTATCAAATTCATGAAAATACAAAATATGTATGTTGGTTTTAAGTGTGACTCACAGTTTATGTTCCTTATTTGGTGGACTCTTCGAGTCGCCTCATTGTCTAAGTCTCTAGCCTAGCTCCATATACCATGATCACAAAAGTGGTAGGTAAGGTCTTTATGCCTCCTTCCATACCTTGCAAATTGCATAAATACCTATACCTTATTCCATTGAAAGACTTGCCCATATATGTCTTACGCTACCAAACTTCAAATCATCGGGTTACAGCTAGAAGGTGTGACCTCCCCTAGTGGGAGGTTCAGTCCAAATCTTCAGAGATCTTAAGCTCAATATAGATAATTTGATCATTTCAACACCTATCCTGATCTAGACTTGGGATGTGATTTGCTAGGCCCTTTGTCATTGTATTTATTGTCCAATCTATCAACACAATCTACTATGCCAAAGGGAACATATTTAAATGCAAACAACTTCTTGGAAACAACCATGAAAGTTTAGACTTTTAATAGAACACCCTTTCTTTGAAACAAAAATTTTAAGTCAAACTGAGAGCTTGCAAATGAGTTAACATAATACGTAAGAGAAACTTTTATTGAACCACCCTTACACCATGCAACATAAACCACAAATTAGTATGCTCTCTCATATTCCCTCTTTGATCATTGCAAAACATAATCCAATAGTTTGATGTGACCTAGTTATTACTGTATATGGAATTGGAGACACATGGCTTATGCAATACCTTCCTTATTATGAGTGTTTGACCCTTCATGGTCATAAGCGATAACACATGTAAGATATATCAACTATTAGGAAGATCATGTTATATTGAGCTCATTTCTTTCATTGAGTGCTCTTTAGAAAATGCTCATTAGAAAATGATGTGTTGCTTTGTGGCTTGTTCATGTCACTTTAACATTGTCGTTTACTTTCCATAAATAAAATTCCATTATGAAGAGGATAATTGTATGGATTTAACTTTAAAAAAACATTTCAACCTTGCAATATCTATATTTTGTTGTTAAGAAGGATTTGAGTCTATTTAGAAAGATGCTTGTACATATAAAATGCAATTACATGGGTTCCTCTTGTAGGCTTGGTAGTTAGGGTAGTAGGCTATCATTTTCCCCACCCAAGTTCAAAACCCATGACTATATGTACATGACACCTACGGGAGTGTCAAAATTTTCATTAATGAAAAAAATGCAATTACAAATTGAGATGTTCATCATTCTAGATTATAGTTATTTTCCTTATAGTGTCTCATCACATTTTCTTCTACTTTTATTAAGAAATCATGCATGGATTTTATAGTATTTTCCAAAGTTAATGGATATTATGTATTTTTAATATTTGAAGTTTTGTACATAAAATTTATTGTAACTAATGTTTTCATTCTCCACTTATCTTAAAAATTTGTTCTAGACTTCAATGTTGTATTATTTTAGTAGGTCAATGCCTCTGGATGGTCTCCTGCATTTGTGCCTCTATCTTCCTAACACAACTTGTATCCTAATCCAAAAAAACTAATACGAATATCTATTTGGTTCAAATTCAGTTCCTCAGTATGTTAATTTCATGATTACATACATGTACACAACTTTTTATCTCCTTTAAATTAATTGCTTCCTAATGATTTCCATGAATCTAACTTGTGATATACCTTGACATTGATATTTTAAAGTACTTTAAGATTAACTTGTAAAATATATACCAAGTTATTCGTTATAGTTAACATTACTTTATACTAATTTTTATGTCTATACATTTTTAATAAATTTTCAATCTCATTTCATTTTTAATTTTTTCTTTTGTTTTTTCACTCCATCACATTTACTCCACTTTTTGTTTATTTATTTATTTTCGATGTATCTTTGCACCTCCTGGGGCAATTGCTAATTTAAACCAATATATGTATGGAAATTTGGATATTAAAGCGCAGATGTACCTGATTATCGACTGCCCTGTTGCATTAAAACACAAAAAACAAATTACATTTATTATTTTGTATAAGTTTGTTTTACAATTTGCAAATACCTTTTAATCAAAATAATCAACCTAAATTACCAAAAACAAGAAAGCTAACAAAACCTTTAAGTGATAAAGTAATTCTCGTTAGCTTTTAGAAGAAAGAATCTTGGTGAAAATGTAAAAAGAAAGGAGGCAAAAAAGCTACTTGTAGACAATGGAGGCTCCTATTGCCTGCAGACAATGGAGGCTCAGAGATCTTGTGCTGGCCAAGGTCAAGGGATTTCTGGCATGGCCCGCTAAGGTACGCCAGTCTATTTTTGATCCCCATTTGTTTGCTCTTATTTGATATAAGTGATCATGTTGTTGTTATTTGCATTTTCCACATCAAATTATATACTTTTTGTGCCCTGTTTTGATACCCGATTGTAGTCCAAGGGTTTCTGTGAATGTTTACAGATTCTCATACATTTCCACTGCGCATATTTATTTCTCTAATTTATATAGTGGGAGTGCATTAGCTTCTATCAGCTTTCTTTACCGTTCATATTTCTTTCTATTTTCTGCGATGGGAGTACATTCGCTTCTATTAGCTTTCTTTACATTATAGTTTTGCAGAGCGTGGGTTTTTCGCTTATATCATATAATTATTATAGCTTGCTAGGGCTTTTAAATTCAGTGGTTGCAAGGCCATCAAAATGTACCCAGTATTGCATCCACTGTTGCAATTTTTCCATTACACTGCCTAGCATCACGCAGGGTCGATTGCCCAATATGTGCCGATATTTTCTTCTTAATCCTATAATTGCAAAACCTAGTTGCTGCACGAGAAATCAAACCCTATATCAGATATTAGTGTTTAAACCCAAGCAATGGATGCAAGTTTGTGTTTTTTTTGTGTTTAAACCCAAGTAATGGATGAAAGTTTGTGTTTTTGTGTGTGTTTAAACCTAAGCGATGGATGCAAGTTTTTGTTTTTTAAGGTGGAAATTGCATACATATTTTCCCCTAATATACAACCAGCTCTCTTTATCAATTTAACCCGAAAAGAAAGTCCTCCCAACTCAGTTTTAATAAACTGGTTAAATTGGGTTATTATATTGAGTGCAAGCCTATCCTGAATTCACCCTAGTCCCTATAGTGCAGTCATCTACAGATCATCCATATTGGAGCCTTCTATTTTTACAAATAGAGAGGGTGAAAACATCCAATTTGTGAAGTACCACATTCATCAGGAGGGGAGAAAAAACCGCTCTCTGCAGAATGCCTCTATTCATAGAGGTATAATTGGTTCCTTTCTTATCCAAAATAGGAGTAGATAGGAACTTCATTATGAGTTCTACAAATAGGGGATCAGATATGTGTTTTTCCAATAATTGGTTCAACACAAAATGCTCCTGGTGAATATAGTAATGGACTTGGTATAGCTACCCCTATTGCTCCTACTTCTTTTGTCTTAGCTACTAGTGGTGGTTCTACTACTGGGATAACTGGTTCAACTACTAGATAAACTACTTGTACTCGATCTGTGTATGGATATGTTACTTGGTCTCTATGTTTCTCATAAGAGTCTTCATATCTATCTCATTCTCTAACATGGGGGTGCTTATATAGATGCTTATATAGGTGATGCTTGTACGACGGCTACTTACCCTGGTACTGCATCTACTGTCTATGCTATTGTTGGTAGTGGTACTGCTTTGGATCGACTGGATCAACTTGGATCTGGTACCCGAGTGATATATGCACCTGTAGGGTATTAAACCGATAGAATGGAAGGAGGTTCTTGCAATCTCTAGGGAATGGGCCTTACAGGTAAACCAAAAGCTCTACCCTCGAGCAATATCTGGCCATTGCCTTTCTCTTTTGGTCTCATTGAGGCGTTTCATCGCTTCCACATTGGACCAAAACCATTCCTCAACCCATTAATAGAATCCCATTCCTATATAATCTCATTTCATGGAGTTGGTTGACGTTGGTTGAGTCCGGCCTCGAAGAATGTAATTATTTATAGGGAATTGGAGATCCTCACGTAGCACCCATTTACTTGGTTTTGTTTGTTTGACTCATTGGAAAACTACAAGTTGAAAGTGCCAAAGAATTTATCTTTCAGGGCCAGGTTGAACTACTTGCACTAATTTGAACTATAGTTTCTCTATCTCATTTATTTTTGAACTACACGGACACAACAACAACAAGTTAGGATTATTTACATGGAGGACCTACTAAGGCACTTATTTATATGGACCTAAGGTGCACTATAAGGCGGCTTCTTAACTAGCTCCAAGAGGATTACAATTGGATCGAATTTGTAAGGCCCACAAGCATCCTGTTTTTACCAATAAGATGGCCCTTAAAAATTTGAATCAGTAATTACAACTATTTTTCATTTGGCTAAGTCCATACTCTTATGTCATAATCACCTAGGTCTTGCACCTGGAATTTAACCTGACAAATAGACTGATATTCCATTGCTGAAATACAACAAAGTAGAAATGTCAAAAGCATCTGTTAACAGGAAAACAATTTGCAACTATTAGATGAGATACACAACTAAATTGAGAAACCATCAAATATCAATTGATGGCTTATCTCTGACTTCAAAATTCTGGATCATTTTGAAAAGATATGAAAATGTATCCATCAATTGACATCTCTCAATCATTTCACTTCAATCTCACTTGACAAATTGGTGCATCCTACATAACTAGCAGTAATCTTGGCAATGCTAAGAACCACCTTCAAAATACCTCTCTCTTCACTAGTTCTCCGGGAAGATGAGACCATCCATAGAAGCCAATCAAAATTATCATGACTTCCTTTACAATGATGGCATATAAGGCTGCGGCCTTAATATTCTAAATTAGTAATCACGTATCTCTGGTAGTAAGCATTCTACAATGGAAGGGTTGTTGCACAGAAAATTGATTATAAAAATTTAGATAGATTTTGAAAAGTGCCTAGTTCTCACTGTAGTTGTTTAGTTATGTAGAAGTTTTCCTTATCCGGACATGTAAGACATCTGTTCATGATGTTCCAGAAAGTACAGAACACACATATGACCCAAAGAAGTTGCGTGATATGACTCAACAAGATCATATATACTTGCAAAATTATCTAAAGTAAGGTCCTAAATAGAAAACACAGATCTCAGTGCTGAGGCTGGACAATATTATAACAAAAAGGAAAAACTGCAATGAAATAAAAGAATACCTGTGCACATACTGCTCTCCCAAATATACCTGCAAAGTTTTTTAAATATGAACAACAAACACAGATTAAAATAAATTCATTCCAAAACTAAATTGATCATCTTTTTTATTAGAGTAGAAATACATTAATAATTAATAACCAATCATCATAAGCAGTAGAGTGTTACTAAAATGAGCTGCTTGCTTACTGATAAATATCATTTGAGAAGTAGCCTAACAAGTCATGAAGCTTCCCTGCCTCCCTCTAAACCTTGATAGACATTTTTCTCAACGATTATCTACAACATATTTCTGATCTCAATCATTATAATTCTTTCTCAAGTGTTATCACATTTCATGGCCATATTACTTGGGTGTTACAATGTCCATCTCTAGATCTGTCAATAGGCTGTTACAGGCATGTAAAATGCACTCTCTTTAATATATATCAGAATTTTGGATGTTTGTTTATTAACCATTTAATTCTTTCAATGTTGTTTCCTTTTTATAGTTTATAAACATGTTGTATGAAGTTTTTTTCATGGAAAAACCTTTTTTTCAAGCTATGATATGATACTCGAACAAACTCCAAATTAAAACACAACAGTAGAGTGTTATCAATGCTGAGTTGAGAACTCCTACAAACTTTCAAAGTATACTTCGGAACCAATGAATGATCACCAATAATATCATACTTCCATAACCTATTTGGTTGAAGAGCAGAAGAAATGCTTGAAACTAACTTAGAATGTGGCCACAAATTACATTAGCTTGGGAGGAGGGGTATTAAATATTGTTAGTTTTTTTTTTCAAATTAAGAACTCTTGTTTGGAGAATTAACCATGAATTTTATATTTGACCTTGTTGTATACGATATCAGATTTCATATGCAAAAAGTAGAGTTTTAGATCCCATTCAAAATTCAAACAGAATTAGTAGTTTTCAGAATTTCAGGATTGCAACGTTTTCACTAGATTCTATTATGTATGAGGGTAAGGGATTGGAATTTAATCAAGCACATCAATCTAGATATGTACCTTGATGTTGGTGGTGTTGATGCTTGATTGTTGAAGTTGATTAAACTCCTTTTTCATGACCTTAATAAAAATATACCCTTCAGTCAAGCAAAATCACTTATTAAGCATGGGAAATTTTTTCTACCTAATTTTAACGTTTGGATTAGGAAGTTTCATCAAAATTGTAGGGTGTTGACTAATGTTCTTGGAGGATCAACTCCAATATTTGAGGTAGAGGCAAGGGATTGAACCTACAGGGAGGGGAGAATGACAAATGCTCCAACCAGTGTTGAAACTTCCGAATTTCCAATCTTTGAAACTTTGATGTATCATTTTTTATTTGGCATCCACTACATCATATATATATCAATGCTTTCTCCATATTTATTTGCCAATGTTTTTATCTAATGTTGTTTCTTTATATGTTCAAAATTCTGAAAAAAAGATGAATATATTTTGTATTTTTTAATGTTTTCCGTGATTTTCCCAAATTTGCCGATTTTTTCGCCGATGTTTCTGAGAAGTTGTATTCAGGACCCTTGCCTATATTTTGCTTGTGCCAATTTTTTCAACTATGATTTTTAGTTTGATTCTTTGAGTAGCTTTATGTTTATAGCATCTTGCATATGTGCTTTTTTGGATGACATACATTTCATTTAGAGAAGCTCTTTGATTGCCATGAGAAGCGTGCATAGTAGGAATGCATTTTTTCTTACTGAGAAATAGAATACATCTACTTATGGATCTTAGTTTAGAAATTAAGCTGGAATTCTTGTTTAGCCTCCATTTCTAAAGATTTCTCTCTTAGTTTCTTTCATGTTTTAGTGTTGTAGACGTAAAATATGAAGTTTGAAATAAATGCACAAAGCTGTTCAGGGTTGTGAAAGTTCTTTTGTATCTGCAGGTGCTTAAGGATTTCAATCATGTCAATCCACATGATAATGATAAGGGGAAGATATTTGCGCATACAAGGGTAATTCCATTTGTTATAACAATATTGTTATTCTCGACTAGATGCACAATTTACAACCACAAGTCATGTGCTATATTCATCATGTCTCACATAATTGTTGGGGTTCCCAAATGTTAATGGTGAAAATAATTACTTTGTTTCTACTCACTCTTGAATAGATTATGTCTGCTGAAATTTTTGATTAATGTCCTCTCTCAAATGAGTCCAGTGTCCACTGTTTAGAAGGAAACTTGACGTTGTTCTGTTTGCTTGTTTTATTTTATGATGTATGATTAGCATAAAAATTTGATATAGATGTTCCCTGTGCAGAGCTCGCATTTAAATGTGGCAGCATGTTATCAAAAAATTGGTGAATATAAGAGATTTCTTGAATCATGAAATAAGGTATGGTACACAGGCTTCCTTATCTGTTTGTTTATTGGACATCATTGAATTATTGCAAGGGCCTGTAATTCAAAGGGATACGCAATACTTTTACACACAATTTCCATGGAAAAATATAAAGAGGTCACCTAAAATCTCACATTTGAAACAAAAATAAAAAAGTATATAAAGCTATGTTACAGGAAGCTACTCTAGAATTGTTTCCAACGTCAAAAGGGCACAGTCCATACTCAGAAAGTCCAATCTCATGAAATTTCCAAAGCCATTGATCATGTTTTCTATAGCCATTTTATGTAATGCTTAGCCAGGTCATTAATGACATATTCTGATGAAAATAACTTATTTACAGCCAATTCAGTCCTACAAGGTTAATTTTGTGAGCTCTGGAAAAGATTTGAAAGAAAATGCATGAATATAAAGCTTTCTTGCATGGGAATAGATACATATCCAGATATGGATTGCAGGATGGTTTGAAAAGTTGGGATTTGGATATGGGGGATACATAGTCAAGAAAAACCATGAACCAGAAACATAAAAAATCAGATGTCCAAATACAGATTGCTCCAATCTGCTCCTACAAACTCAAAATACAGACTTCTCAGATTTGTGTATTTTATAGGGGGTTGTGCTATTTTATAGGAAAATGTTAGAGTATTTGGGTCTAATGCATTTAATTTAGAGATGCTCTTTGATTGCCATGAGAAGCATGCATAGCAGGAATGCATTTTTTCTTACTGAGAAATAGAATACATCTACTTATGGATCTCAGTTTAGAAATTAAGCTGGAATTCTTGTTTAGCCTCCATTTCTAAAGATTTGTCTCTTAGTTTCTTTCATGTTTTAGTGTTGTAGACGTAAAATATGAAGTTTGAAATAACTGCACAAAGCTGTTCAGGGTTGTGAAAGTTCTTTTGTATCTGCAGGTGCTTAAGGATTTCAATCATGTCAATCCACATGATAATGATAAGGGGAAGATATTTGCGCAGACAAGGGTAATTCCATTTGTTATAACAATATTGTTATTCTCGACTAGATGCACAATTTACAACCACAAGTCATGTGCTATATTCATCACGTCTCACATAATTGTTGGGGTTCCCAAATGTTAATGGTGAAAATAATTACTTTGTTTCTACTCACTCTTGAATAGATTATGTCTGCTGAAATTTTTGATTAATGTCCTCTCTCAAATGAGTCCAGTGTCCACTGTTTAGAAGGAAACCTGACGTTGTTCTGTTTGCTTGTTTTATTTTATGATGTATGATTAGCATAAAAAATTGATATAGATGTTCCCTGTGCAGAGCTCCTTGCATTTAAATGTGGCAGCATGTTATCAGAAAATTGGTGAATATAAGAGATTTCTCGAATCATGCAATAAGGTATGGTACACAGGCTTCCTTATTTGTTTGTTTATTGGACATCATTGAATTATTGCAAGGGCCTGTAATTCAAAGGCATAAGCAATACTTTTACACGCAATTTCCATGGAAAAGTATAAAGAGGTCACCTAAAATCTCACATTTGAAACAAAAATAAAAAAGTATATAAAGCTATGTTACAGGAAGCTACTCTAGAATTGTTTCCAACGTCAAAAGGGCACAGTCCATACTCAGAAAGTCCAATCTCATGAAATTTCCAAAGCCATTGATCATGTTTTCTATAGCCATTTTATGTAATGCTTAGCCAGGTCATTAATGACATATTCTGATGAAAATAACTTATTTACAGCCAATTCAGTCCTACAAGGTTAATTTTGTGAGCTCTGGAAAATATTTGAAAGAAAATGCATGAATATAAAGCTTTCTTGCATGGGAACAGATACATATCCAGATATGGATTGCAGGATGGTTTGAAAAGTTGGGATTTGGATATGGGGGATACATAGTCAAGAAAAACCATGAACCAGAAACATAAAAAATCAGATGTCCAAATACAGATTGCTCCAATCTGCTCCTACAAACTCAAAATACAGACTTCTCAGATTTGTGTATTTTATAGGGGGCTGTGCTATTTTATAAGAAAATGTTAGAGTATTTGGGTCTAATGCTTTGCCTTATTTTATTGTTTATTTATGTTTTTGTTGTGTGATTTTTCTTTCAATATATTTTTTCTTAAAAGGATCTTCCTGGTTCCAGCTTAACATTTACCTCAGGCCAGAAATGGTTCCCCAGTGGACCTTTCCACATTCGAAATAAAAAATGGATCCCATGAAGATCCATTGGCATTTCAAACCAGAAATGGATCCCAAGCAGATCGAGGAATTCATATTTTATTACTGTGAAGCCCCTCTACTTGTTGTATTTTTTCCTTGTTAACCATTACTGTGAAGCCCCTCTTTCTTTTACTACTAGCCCCTACATTTACGCACCTTCATAAATGTGTTCAATCAATACCCATCTTCAACACTTTTCAATTTCATTTATACAACATTATATAATTATGCTATTTTAGGCCATCACGTTTTCCAACTTGGGTGTAGGGTATAGTAACAATTATGCTCTTTTAGGCCAAACACCATTGAAAAATGAAAAGAGCTATAAAGGAAAAATGATTTTGCAGATAGTCAAGTGGACACAAGTATGAGTCTCTGACATAGATACACCAAACAAGGAAAAGGCACAAACTTGTATAGTTAGTGCACAGTAAGCAATTAGAAAAATAAAGAAAGATAGGGACCACAAGAGGTAGGATCTAGACAATCCAGAACAATCCAAAGTTTGGAGGTTTGGGTTGACAAAAGACTGCACAATATTGAGTATCAAACAATTTTTTGACTAGAATATTGCCTTTCCTACATTGGCAACTAGACAACAACCAACATGAACCCAATGTATGAGATTACAAGCATATAATGTAAAGGCGTCATAATGTCTTAAGGAGACAGCTGAGATCTTCAATACTTTCAAAATATACCACATTACAGAGAATTAAACCAATGAGTTGATGCTATATCCAAAGAGGTATTACTTATCCACTTTGGGGTGCTTCTCGCTATAAATTTCAATGAGGGCATGCTAGAGGTTTCTAGATTTGACCTTTGTAGTTTTATTTCAAAATTTTCCAGTTGTGTTTTTTTATCTTATAGTTTTAGTTTTTTAAAAGATCTTAAAGGAAGACTATATTTGTTTTCCTAAAAGGGACAATAGGTTTAGTGGATAGTTTAATATTTGGTTTACAAATCAAAGTAAGATTTATATTTTGTATTTTGTGCTACAACACCCATAGAAAGCATTTTTGGTTTACAAAGCAAAGTAAGATTTATATTTTGTATTTTCTGCTGCAACACCCATAGAAAGCATTTTTGTGCTTTATATAGTAATAAAATGTGATAGTTTTCCCTAGAAAAGAAGGATTCATAATGTAGTGGTATATTTTGGGTATTACATGTAGCCTTTAACCTTGTATTAACTTGTTTGCTCTAAAATAATATAAATTCTTGTACAAATGTTATTGCTGATGACAAAAATGAATGGAGTAGTGGCCTCATGATGCTATTTGTTGATGATATTTATTTCATTGCAATGTAGTCTTCTATCTTTTATTCAATGGATTTGTTGCCAGTGAATAGTTGTGTAGATGATGTGTTAGGAATCATGAGGTCTATATGCATGAATGTTCAAACTGTAAGTACATCTTATGAACAACAATGGTTTTTATTGTCCTCAGTAACTTTCACCTGATCATCCAAAGTATTGGAAATGCACCTTGAGTTAATTCATGAGAGTTTCTCTTATCTTCCCTCCATAAATTGCAATCAGGATTTTATCGATAGCTTGGATTTGCTAGCTTTTATTACACCTTGTACCAGATGTGTTTCAGGGCCATACCAAATGCATTTATATGTTCATGTATGTGGTAGGCCCCCCTAGAGAATGTCTCCTATATATACCACTTGACACAACATGAATATATGAATAACCAAATAGTGTTATTTTTTCTACCACTTCACTAGGCATAATTATTTTTTCTTTTCACACTTAGGTGATTTTACAAATAATTACTACATTTTCTTTTGCTCACCACACAACTTGAAACAAGGAAATTAAAATTTAATTCAAACTCTCTGATACATTTCCCTACAGTTACCTTGAAGGGAAAAATTAACGACACTGGAGATTAGAATTTGTTATATTTTGAAAGTCTCTTTTACCAGATTTTTAATGACATATCGAAACTTAGGAAGACCCACATTCCTAATAAGAACTTCACATTCTTATATTAAATCTCAACTTGTTGGTTTTTTCACTTCTTTTAGGTTTTTGCTTCATCTATTATGATGATTGTTGGTGGTTTCTTACTGAACCTCTTCCTCCCCACCTATGGGCCATTGTTCCATTCAACTTCTTTGGTTCAGTTTTCATTTGAATTGCTACCACCAACATTACTCCAAGTCCATCATGGACCTTGCATCTAGCTAAGAAATGGTTTTTCTCCATCATTTGAACTGGATTATTGTTGTAGCCATATTGGACTCACTAATAATTTCACAATTTCCTTTGAATTGAATTCCATTTGTTAGCACATGAAGAATGCATGATAATTCCATTTTGCTACTGATAAAGTAGACCGTGTTCATTTCTTTGGGCTACTCTTGGACTATTCACTTAGGAATCATTCCTCTGGGGTTGATAAACCTTATTTTTGAATGTGCATACCCTCCCCTAATAGGCCATGACTATGGTATGGTCTATTCTAGCTGGGATGTGAATGTGTTGTCTCTATTCTATAGATAGTGGTTGATTTTGAAGTTGTAGTAGGTACAGCTTTTGTAGATGGTAGGTATAATGGGGTTATATGTATTTCTTGGTAGATTTAATAAATATTCCCTAAGTTTATATTTAGTTTGTAGCACTATTTAGTTTGTAGGAATCTTATTTTAGTAACCATTCATGAGTTCTTCTCTTACCATCCCATTGCTAAACAAAATTACCTCATCAATGAATAACAAAATTTATGTAGCAACACACACATCCTCAATTGGATTCTACAACTATTTATTAAACACATCCCTTATTCTTTGTCCATATCAATTTTAGGTTATTAGGTATGCATCAATGCATAATGTTGTTCTCTAAGACTCTTTTGCGGACCACTTTAATAGATTGCGTAATTGTTTACGATATTTTGTTTCCTAAGGATGGTATATTTTTGTGCTTATTAGTGTGTTTGCAAAATTAAATTGGATTTTAAGCTTGAATGTCTTTGGATCTTATTGTCTTTTATTATAATTACAAATGATCAAATCTATGTGTTAATATTGCTCCTCTTCCCGATTCTTAAAGGGTGCTAGCTAAATGGAAGAGCGCCTGTTTTACAAGCAGGAGGTTGGTGGTTTGATTCCTCCATGCTCTAATGATATTGGAATGTATTTATAAAGGTAAAAAATGTAGTAGTGCAAGATGGATGCAATATTAGATGAAACACTAAATGCAAAACAAGATGTAAAAGTGGACGTCACACCAAACAAAAAAGTGGATGCAAAAGTCAGATGCAAATATGGACACAAAAATGGATGTCACACAACGCAAAATTGGATGCAAAAAGAGACTCAACACTAGACACAATTAATGACTCAAAACTAGTTGCAATACTAGGTCCAAAACTAAACGCAATAGTAGATGCAAAAGTGGACTCCTAACTAGATGTAAAATTGGACATTAAATTGAGCACAAAATATGGTGTATCGATGGACATAAAAATAGGTGTAACACCAGGTGCAAAAATGGAAGGAACACTTGGCGCAAATGAAAACATAAAATGAGACACAATATTGGATGTAATATGGGACAAAACATTGGATGTAAAACTAGATGTAATATTGAATGCAAGATGGGATGCAACATTGGACACAAAACTAGATGCAATATTAGATACAAACATGATTGCAAAACTAGGCACAACACTAGGCGCAACACTGGGTGCAACATTGGGCTCAAACATAGATGCAAAAAAAACATCAATCGAGATGCAACACTAGGTGCAAACCTAGATGCAAAATACGACGTAAAACGAGATGAAACATTAGGCACAAACATGGATACAAAAAAAGGCATAAACCAAGATACAAAATTATATGCAAATGGGGATGCAACATTATAAGTAAAGTTGGATGCAAAACTAAACGCAACATTGGGCCGATAATTGGATGCAATCCTAGATGCAACGTTAGATGCAGAATTGGACACATATTTTTATGCAAAACATGGTGCAAAATTGGGTGCAAGACTCGATGAAAAACTAGGAGAAAAATAAGACGCAAAATTGGATGCAAAACTGAGCGTGAAACTCGGTGCAAACAAGGATGTAACAAAGGACGCAAAAAAAGATGCAATAGAAGTTGCGAAATTGGGCGGAAATAAAGGCGTAACAAAAGATGCAAAAAATTGGGTGCAAAAATGGATGTTAAAAAGGACGGCAAAAAAGATGCAATAGACAGTGTTTTACGAAAAATGTACAATAGCGCTAGGTTTAGCACCAGATTGTTCACGACAATTGAGAAAAAATTACACTAAAATCTGGTGCTAAATTCGACACTAAATCCAGTTTTTGTTGTAGTGGAAGTAGTTGAGCAATTCGAGAAGAAAGAAAATGACAGCGCTAAATTTTAGGCTGCATTTCAAACAGAAGTTCAAGATGAACCCTGGTTGTGGCATTTCAGATTTGGACATCTGAATTTTGGTGTGATGAAGATACTACACACAAAGAATATATTGAAAGGATTTCCATTGATCGACAGACCAAAAAGGGTTTGTGAAGGATGCATTTTTGGCAATCAACATAGAGAGACTTTTCCAATCAAAAATTCATATAGAGCACGCACACCACTTGAAGTTGTGCAATCTGATATTTGTGGTCCAATGCAGAGATCATCCATTGGTGGCTGGAACTATTTTCTAACTTTTATTGATGACTACTCAAGAAAAAAAAGGGTATATTTTTGTGAAACATAAATCTGATGGATTTAGTTATTTTCAGTATTTCAAGGCACTCATGGAGAACCATAGTGGACACCGCATCAAGATATTAAGAACCAATAGAGGAGGTGAATATGTTACGAATGAATTTCTAATTATTTGCAAGACCCATGGCATACAAAAGAAATTCACTGCACATTATACACCTCAGTAGAATGATATTTCCAAAAGAAAGAGCATAACCATTATGGAGATGGAGCGCAACATGTTGGCATCCAAGCATTTTCCAAATGAATATTGGTGTGAAGTAGTTGTAACTGCTTTATACATTATGAACCGATGTCCAACAAAGAGTGTGAAGAACAAAGTTCCTCAAGAAGCATGGACATGTATGAATTATAGTGTTTCCATTTAAAAGTTTTTGGTTGTGTTGCATATGCTCATGTTCCAAATGAGTTGAGAAAGAAGCTAGATAACAAGGCAAAGAAATGTATTTTTGTTGGCTACTTTGAAGACACAAAAGCATACAAGTTGTATGATATTGTCCCAAGAAAAGTGATAATGAATCGAGATGTTCAATTTGTCAAGAATGAATCATGGGATGGAACCGTCGACACAAATGTCAAGATTGTGTCGAATGTTGACCATGATGACATGGTAGAGGAAGTGGTTCAAACACCACATGTAATTCAATAGGTTGCAGCACCGACGACTCCGATGACACCGCAGTCCACAACATGGTTCATTACAAGGAACATTGACACAAGTGGAAGCTCAAGCTACACCGACAAGCACACCAAGAGGATAGTAGACTCCATCAAGAATTTCGTCAAGGTTGACATCGACAGAACTGGTGAAGACAAGAAGTCTGCGTGAAATATATGAAGTTGGTACACCAAATTCATTCTCTCTCTTTGCATCATTTTCTCCTATATATGATCCACTAACATTTAAGGAAGCTCTCGAAGAAGAAGTATGGGAACACGCCATGGATGAAGAAATAGAATGCATTAAGAAGAACCAGACACGGGAGCTGGTAGATGTACCAAAACACAAAGATGAAATCAACGTCAAATGGGTTTATAAGGCAAAGGAAGATGATGATGGCAATGTGCAGAAGCACAAAGAAAGAATGGTAGCAAGAGGGTTCACACAGAAACCTGGCATAGATTTCAATGAAACTTTTGCACCTACCGCATGCATGGATACAGTCAGAACAGTCTTGGCCATTGCTGCACAAAAAAATGGCCTATTTATCAAATGGATGTTAAACCAACATTCTTGAATGGCTATCTAGAAGAGGAAGTATATGTGGAACAACCACAAGGCTATGAAGTTTCAAGTCAAGAGTATAAAGTGTATAGATTGAAAAAGGTACTCTAAGATTTGAAGCAAGCTCCTAGATCCTGGTACAATCGGATTGATTCCTATCTCATTGAAAATGGATTTCACAGAAGTGAAAGTGAATCGACTTTGTACACCAAAGTTAATGAGCAAGGTAAGATGTTAATTTTCTTCCTGTATGTAGATGATTTAATATTTATTGGTGCCTTTGGCATAGAATAATTTAAAGCAGTCATGGAAAGTGAATTTGAAATGACTGATCTGCAGCTTATGAAGTTTTTTTCTGGGCATTGAAGTTCAACAATCTGAAAGTGGTATATTCATATCACACTGTAAATATGCAAGTGAATTTTTGGAAAGATTTAACATGTCTAATTGCAAACCATCACCAACACTAGTAATAACATGTTTCAAATTGAGCAAGGATGATGATGGATCAACTGTAGATCCTACGCTGTTTAAAAGGCTGGTTTGTAGCCTTATGTATTTAACAATGACAAGACCAGACATAATGTATGGAGTCAGTATGACCTCAAGATTCATGGAGTCACCAAAATACTCTCATTGTAAAGAAGCTAAAATAATTCTGAGGTATGTAATTGGCACAAAAGACCTTGGCATTATGTATTCAACCTCATAAAATATTAAACTCATTGGATACATTGAGAATGACAATGTTGGAAACATAGATGACAAAAGGAGCACATCTGGGTACACATTTCATTTTGGTATAGGTGCTATTTCATGGACTTCAAAGAAGCAATCTACAGTAACTCTGTCTTCAGCAAAAGGAAAGTATGTTGCAGCAACAAGTGTTGCATGTCAAGCTGCCTAGATGAGGAGGATGTTAAAAGACTTGTCAAAAAAACAATAAGAACCGACAAACATCTTCCGCGACAACAATTCAGCCATAGCATTATCAAAGAATCATGAGTTTCACAAGAAAACCAAGCACATCAACACAAGATTTCATTTCATAAGAGAGTTGGTGAACAACAAAGATTTTTTTTTAGAATTTTGCAACTCTGAAGATCAACTTGGAGACATCTTTAGAAAACCATTGGAAAGGGATACATTTCAGTATCTATGTAGTTTTCTTGGAATGACAAGTTCTGCACAGTGAACTTTGTCATGCACAGAGCAAGTCTAAGCTGTCAAACATTTTGTAAATTTTGTTTTAAAAAATCCCCATCAACTCATAATTAAGGGGGAGTGTTGGAAATATTAATTACTTGTAGATCCGTTGTGGAGCTCAACTGACTTTGCCAGAGACCGTATTAGTTTAGATCTTGTCACTGAGTCTAACAAGAGTGAAGAGTCTCTGATTCAACAAAGAAAACTAGTCGAATTAATTTCTGAAGCTAAATTTGTAGGTAGATAGTTATTACAGCCATTAATGGCAAGTATGTAGATTCATGTAGAATCAATTTAAGGTTTCCTATAAATAGAAGAAGAAGTTTGTAAAATCACTTGGTGAGAAAGAGAGAAATAGAGAACTTAGAGAGAGTATTGTGAGCAAAGAGTGAATAAGACGAAGCTGTGTAAAAGGATGTGTTTTGTATTACCTATTTTTTTATTTCTGGACAAGTTATATATATATATATCAAATAGTTTATGGTTGAAATGCATGTTTGCTTAGCCCACATTTTCTCAATTATTTGTGTGATGAAAGAATTCATAAATTTCTCACCCAATAAAAGTTTGAGGTTTTAAGAAGTGGTCGAATCAAGTCTTCCTAAATGTTTGATTAGGTTTTTAATTCATATTACTCGTGGATGAAAAACATTTGTAATTTCTTAAGTCTTTTAGACTAAAAAATATCCTTTATAAATTCAAACTAAAACCACTCAACTTGTCGTCCTTAAAACCAACAATTAAGAACTTGTCAAAGTAATATTAGTATACTTGTCTAGTTGGAATTATTCTCAGCACAAGTATTCTTATCAGTTTTCAATTATGCATTGCTTTATTGAAATATTTTTATTTTGCCACCTCTTATTTCATCGCCCTCAATTTCACTACTTCATTTTCCTCCTCCGGACGTACCTCTGTTTCTGCCTCTTACCATTTTTATTTAATTATTTGATCCTAGATTAATTATTTTGGATGTAGGAACAAATGATGACGACTTAACAAGCTTAACTGCATAGGCAAATTAATCAGATGAAGAGAAATTGCAGTCCTAAGGTTGATTCTTCTTCCCAAGTCACATGAGCCGTTTGTTTTTGGCGGCTGACCGAGCTGTACACACATCCCTCTGCAATGCATGCCAGATCCCACTATGCTGGAGCCTGTAGTGTCATCTAGATCTGGATTTTTCATTGAAGATTCTCTATCTTTATTTATCTTGGCCGTTAAGGTTTTGCTTCCAAGTGCCAACATTCCTCTTTATATTTTCTCTATTTTATGACTCATATTATCACTGATCACGCTATATTTATAAATGATAATCAAAGATATGTTTAGACCAATACTTGAAGTTTATTTATGAAGAACACAAAAAAAATTAATCAATAACAATTGAATACATTAAGATCTCTAACAAATATTAACACGTAAAAGAAAACCAGAAAGACAACTAATACAACTGATAATTATTTAGAAATTTATTCAAACAACCAACTATAGAACGAGAAAAGAAATAAAACAATCATAATAGCTGGACACTGTAGTATTTGAAAGAGAGTTGGAAACCAGCAATTGCATAATGCATATACAAATTTATTGATCAAATACATTACAAAATAGGATGATTTCAATACAAACATTGACAATGGTACCATAAATGCTTTGATGCCAACCTCTAAGAACTTTAGGATAAAGATAGGTATGTTTAGTATAGTCTGAAACAGTTAATTGACAAGCCCTATAATACAATAAGTCGGGATTTTTCATCCAGTATCTATTCATTTAAGGAGTAAGTTAACGACAAATGTCATTAGGCAGTTTTTGTTAGTTTTATTTCATAAAGTAATGCATTGTTAGCTTTTATTAACTGGAACTCATTGGTAAAGTTTTGTTGTATTATTAACATCAATATTATGATAAATATTTGTGGTAGTTTATGTATTTTCTTTTTTAAATTTTAAAGTTGGTTTTGGTAGAAATCAATTGAATCTTTTTAGTAGAGTCTAAATTTGAAAGTTTTTAAATTGTGTTTTTAAATCCATAAATAAATCAACACCTGTGTAATTTCCATCTCTAATATATTCTAATATATATAATTTCAAAATATTTTAAAATTTTTCATAAAATTTCAAATAAAATAAAACTAAAAATATATTCTATAAAGTTGAAAACGCAAGTTCTTTAAACTACCCTAAATATTTTGATAATTTAATTTAATTTATGGTTATAAATGATTTTATGGTGCGTGGCTCTCAAAAACAAAATCATAAACATTAAGCATTTTCTATAGACGCAATACCGAGTTCACCACTAACCACACAATAATCTCAACAAAACACAAAATAGTATAAGAAATTTAGTTGATGAATTTTACCCACACACTGATCTCAGCAAAATACAAAATAGTATAATTAATTTAGTAGATGAATTTTAAGGCCACTGTAGTTATAGTTAGAAACAATATATAAGTCAAAGTTTCATTGAAAGGAATATGCCAAGTTATAAGTGATTGACAAGTTCAACCCGTAACTTCGCTAGAACAAACGAAGTAATCATTTCACTAATAAATTTTGAACGAACCATTATTGTAGATGGGAAGAATACATAAATCTAAGAATGGTTAAAATTGTCGCTAAAAGCAAGATCGGCTGCAGTTTCTTTCCAAGATCAAGATAGAACAGCTCTACAAGCAAGATCAGCTGCCGTTTATTTCCATATGATTGAGAAAAACCGTTATCCATGCATACAGGCTGCTGAATATTGAATTAGTGAGTGTTTAGGTAGGTTTAAGTCGACCTGACAGAGTCGAAATAACTAGTATTTCTTTCGATCTGTCTGGACATCAGAGACTGGCAGAACACAATGCCCCGGATCTGTCTGGAGATCGCAGCCTTCTCCGAGTAGATGATCGTCTGTTACCTGAATATCATATAAAATATATTAATAAGGAGATCGCTGTCAAGTTCTCAAGTAATGAACGCAAAAACAGCACATCAATATTATACTTACGTTCGTCGTCAAGGCTATTATGGCTTCGCTCCGTGGCATGTTTCGAGGTCAACGATATTGTTGAATTAGAAGTTGGAAGCACAAAACAAATAGAAGAACTCTAGCAAATACAAAAACAGATTATGTTCCATACCTCCTTCTTCATTTTGTGTATGACACTGTAACCCTGTTGCTTTCTTTTTATCGTTTCCATGTCTGGTTCTGAAGTTCAGAAACCAATAGTAAACATTTCCCACCCCAACTTGGCCATATTGTTGGAGATGCGCAGTTATATCTGCCCTTTGATCCATATTAGGCGAATGAAGACCACTTTTAAAAATAGATTCCAGCACTTCCCTCTGTTTAGCGGTCGGCTTCCACATAGGATTACGTGCTGTGCAATATTGTTTTGTGCTATATTATTTCCTGGGTGAAAAACTAAATAACATACAGAAAGGGAAGCAATAAAATAGACCAAAGCTCTAGACTAATAAAATACCTGTTGTATTTCCATCCATTGCTTGTTTCTTATTCCATTCTGTAATATCCATATTTCCTTCAATTACCTTGTTCTGGTTGCATTCTCTAGTATCAATAATTCCGTCCACTGCCTTGTTTTTGTTCGATTCTGTAATATCCATATTTCATTGTATTACTTCCATGTTAAGTTTGAAGTCACAAAATAATTAGAACTCCAGCAACTACAAAAACCTATTATGTTTAATACCTCCTTCACCATGTGTATGCAGTCGACGATGTAACAGCTGTAACCTTATTGCTTTCTCTTTATCCTTTCTTTGTTTGGCTCTGAAGATTCTTTCAACATTTCTTGTTTCTATTTGGCCATATTGTTGGAGAGTAGCAGTGATCTCTAATACTTGATCCTCACTAGGCAAATGAAGACCACTTTTATAAATAGAATCCATCACTTCCCTTTGTTTAACGTTCGACTTCCATCTTCGATTACCTGCTGTGTTATATTTTTTTGTGCCTTCATTTTCCCCTGATAAAGAAGTAAATAACATACAGAATGGAAAGCAATAAAATAGACCAAAACTCCTGAAAAGATATGAAAAAGACTAATCAAATACCTCTAATATTTTCATCCGTTGGTTGCTTCTGATTCCATTCTGTACCATCCACGATTCCGTCGATTGCCTGGTTCTGGTTTGATTCTGTACTATCCACAATTCCATCCATTGCCTGGTTCTGGTTCGATTCTGTAATATCCATCTTGCACTGCTTTTCTCTAGACAATTTAGACAATATCATTGACAATAAAATTATATTTATAAGCTATATATATATAGTTGCAGTGGATGGTAGATAGGCATTATGGAGGTCGCAAATATATTTTAAAAACCGTTGGATAGGATGGTTATTTTTGGGAATTGACTTGCCATGGCGACGAGTACAACATTTTCATTTTAATTTTCATGTCATTATATTAATGCTGAACTAGGTGCTCTATATTCTAATATGACGTTCTCGTTCGTTCTTATGTACCTAACTTGAAGACATTATTTAATTTTTTTTAAATTTAAGATTAACTACTTTTTTAAATAAATTAAAATATAAAAATTCATTTTCAATGGTTTATTAATTTAACCAGAGTGTAACTTTTTATCCATAAAATTATGGTTTAAACTGTTTTTTCAAAATAAGTTTTTGAAAAGAACATATACCTGCTATTCAAGGAAGAATCAACTATTTTTTTCTCCTAGAATTTAAGATTAAATAATTTTTTTAAATAAATTAAAATATAAAAAAGTTATTTTCAATTGTTTATTAATTGAATTAAATTGTAACTTTTTATCAAATTATAGTCTAAATGGTTTTCTTCTACTTCTTATCACCAATCCAATATAACATGGAGCAAATTAAATTTAAAGGAAAGTATTATCACAACCAAAGCTCCCAACCCCCTAATTTAAACTCTATTAACCTAAATTATTATTTAAACTATTAAATAAAATTGTAACATAAAAAATATTTTTTTACTATTCTGTATTACGGCCATGCAATACAGCCTTTTGATTAATTAACTTAAAACGATGTTTGTGTTTGTTGGGTTGAAAAATTGGAAGACTGTAAACGTCTAGCAAAGCGCATTCGAATTGTAAATGTAACTATATAATATTTTTGTTGGCTGTTGTGATGTTATTCTGTAACAAACATCATATAATATTTTTATATATATTTAATTTTAATTTTAAAAATGATTTAAAAATAATAATAATATATATATATATATATATAATTTAATGAGTTAGTTCAAGTTGTTAAGAACTGTCAAATGTAAGTAAAAATTTAGTACTTGAGGTCTTTATCAATTTAAGTTTGTTATTGTCTTATCATTCACTTATGAGACTTCATGAGCATGCTAGTTTTGCTCTGATTTTATGCTTTTGATCACCTGACACAGTTGATCTGACCTGATTTAATCAGGAATGATGAAATAAGTCTGCTACGATGAGACTTAATTTGTGCGTGGATTTTGATTTCTTTTCTGCTGAAAAGTTTTTGGTGAACATTATGATCTTATGATGATATATTGTATGTAATGACAACTTTACAGTTGGAACAGTTTTGGATATGGATTATTGAATTTGTGCTCCTTCTCACGCAAACTTTTGTGAATAAAAATTTACGATTTTTTCTTTGGAAAAAAAAAAAGTGGCCTTCATGAAATTTTTTACATGTATATCTATCTATCTATCTATAGATTCATTAATTTATATAATGTTATTTTTTGTTTTAAAATAAAATATATAAACATATTAATTAAGATTACTAATATCATTTAACATGTATCAATGTTATAAATAAAAGTTAATTGATTTAAAATATTAATAATAAAAATATATTTAACATTTAAAAGGTTAATATTATATATTATGATGATGAAAAATATAGTTAACTTTGATAAAAACTAATTTTGGATGATCATATTTTAAAAAATAAAAGTAAGGAACTACTTGATTTGTTTTAAAATTTCTTTTTTGTGCTCAAAACACTAGAAGACAAGAGTTCCTAAATTACCATATTTTTGATAAGTCAAAAGGTGAAGAAAATTCATAATATGACAATTTTTTTTGAAACTCAAATATAATGTGGGTACACATAGGGAAATCTAAGAGAAATTGTTATTCATTGTCAACACTCATAGTCTCACAAAGATGACAAATCCTATGAGATTTAATCCTTGTTTTAGCTATGTTGTTCTTCATTCTTATTTTAGAGAGAGATACTTTTGATCTTCTAAATTAGGGTTAATGATCTCCTTATAATATTTTAGTTCTTTTAACCTTTCAATTTTTATTTCATCACACCTTCTCTTTAAACTTCAAAGTAATAATAATTTTAATATCATCTATATTTTTCAAAGTGATAATTTCATCTTCCCCAAAGTTTAATCCAAGACATGGAATCTTTATGACAACCATGTTTGCACCTCATGTGGTTTTGACTAGATTTTAAAGCAATTTTAGGAAATCTATGATCTCCCAAATGATTTAAGTTTTACTTGTACATTATCTACCTAGTCATATCTATGCTATTAATGGGAGAAAACCCCACTTTTAGGAGGAGAATATGATAGGGTGTATTTCTTTTAATTTTAAGATGATAAGTTATTAACCTCTCCTCAATATTTCTCCAAGATTATCTAGAGATGTTGCATCCCCGAATCTCACCCATATATGAGAATGGGAGTGACAAGCGTCTCAAAGAGAATTTTCATTTTACCCCACAACCCAAGTTTTGTTGGTTTACAATTGTTTTAAATACCAAAATGAGAGTTTTCACCCTCCATTAATTATTATAGTTTTAGTTGAGCTTGTGATGAAAATCAATCCCCAAATTTTTTTTTAAAGGCAATTTCTCCAAGTTGTTGTTGTCATAACAAAGATTAGTGTACAAGTCACCTTATTAGATTTGATTATGGTCACTTTTGTTTTGTCAGTGCTAACATTGATACCCATACTAGAGAATAAATCCTTGAGGACTCTTAATTGCTTATCAAGGTTAGAGGGAAAGCTTGCTAGAAGAATGATATCATCAACCTAAATAAGAAAGATGATAACTATTCCAGATAATGTCGTGCCAATGCATCTAGTCTCTAGTAAACAACATTATAACATGTTGATGTATATACAAAAAGGGTGAAGGAGAAACAACAACTTTGCTTAACTAATATAATACAATTAATATTTTGTGAATATTCCTAAGTGTTCTTAAACTTGCAAATGAATTTCTTGAATAACTTATTCCAGTGACTCTCAACTCTTTCCATGACAATCTTCTCTTCTAATTAGCATAATTAACATTATTGTAGAAGAGAATCTCAAAAATAGAATTTGATAAGTCCTTACCATTTTTTTAAGGGTAAGGTCTTATAGACTTTTTGCTTGTGCATGTATAATATTCCCCATAACTTTATTTCTAGGTAGTGTCTCAAAATATTTTCTAATGTCCACAAAAAAAGAAAAGGACTTTGGATGTTTTCCGATTTATTTGTTTGCAATGATCCTAACAATAATGAGGTGGTTTCTAAGTGAAATGATACCCTTTAAAACTAGCTTGTCATTTAACCATTTTACCTTGAATTTCTAACCATATGATGATCTTATTTAAAAAAAAAATACCATATAGTTTGGCTAATTGTGGGAAAATCATAATGGTGCTCTAATTAGCTATTATTTTTATAGTTGTTTTTATAAATGGGAAGAATAAATCTTTGACCCCAAGGTTAACAAAATCCTTTCTTGATTGCTAGATTGAAGAGATTGTGGATGTTACCATTGAGGAAATTTCCTCTATTTTTGGGGATTTTTTTTGGTAACCTTCAATGTCCATATATTTCACATTCATGAGGTGCTTAATCTCAAAATATGTGTCTTCTTAATAAAACAACCCATCCTCCATAAAGATGGGCGGAATGTTGTAAGTGACATCAGAGGATTCATAAAGATTCATAAGATAGGAATCTTAGTCCTTCAAAACAATCATATTATTCCCTTTAGTTTTGTGAGTTAGAATTTGAGAGCATAATTTCTTACAATCCATCTTAGAGAGTTGTAAAAGAAGCAAACTTATAATGTTTATTATTTATATAATACATTTTTTTTTCTTTTCCATTGTCTTCTAATGTTAAAGTTACAACGAGCATGGGAAGTGAGTTATTTTTTGAATATGTTATTATGATAATTTCACTTTTATATTAATAAGTATTGAATAGTTGAATTATTAAAAGTTAAATTAAGCATGAGTACTATTATTTTAGTTGAAATTCCACTTTTATCTCAACAATTAACTTTCAATAATAACATTTTGTCAATACTAAAAGTTAAAATTTATAAATATAATTAAATATTTATTTAATATATTAGTTTATATCAAATATTATTCTTTTCTAAATTCTATGGATAGAAACTCACAATGCAAGAAACTTGCTATGGTTAATATTTGTTTCGAGCAATACATTCAATGTTTATGAATTAAAAAAACTATATAAAGAGTGATTTAATCCAAAGAATTTTGATCTTTGTTGGTCTTAATTGGGCAGACCAGGGTTTACTTTATTGTACAAGCAAAACCCCTAGCTCACTGGCCCTTTCGGCAACAGATCGCAGAATGGCCTGAAGTCTCACCCGAAGTGATCCTAGATGGGGTGTCTGAAGAATCAGGTTTCCTCAACCAGGTTTTGTAGCATCCTAGGTCCTCTTGACTCTAATTAACCAGCTAAGTCTTTTAACAAGGGTTGTTTCTCTCTTCCTAGCTGACTCTTCTATGGGACCGACTCTTATCGCATCGCGGCTTCGAGGATGATGCACAAACTTCCTCTTC
The DNA here is from genome assembly GCA_001517045.1 of Pseudotsuga menziesii. Classification (NCBI taxonomy): domain Eukaryota; kingdom Viridiplantae; phylum Streptophyta; class Pinopsida; order Pinales; family Pinaceae; genus Pseudotsuga; species Pseudotsuga menziesii. The sequence continues at coordinate 31,480 of LPNX010213323.1, forward strand.
TGCTCAACTCTTAACCTACGACCCCTCAAGCCGCAGCTCCCCCGACAGTGCGATATCGCCTTTCTACGCTGTGATATATCCTACGGTAAGACTCAATATGCTCATCCACTGTTGAAGTCCAGAGGCTTTCTCCCTGGGTATAGTAGCTCAGTTAACCTTCATTAGGGTGTTAAACAACTTCACTTAAGCTTCTATAGTTTAACATACTTAACATCAATTACGCTCAACTTGCTGAACTAAATATACAGAAGTCACTTATCACTCTAGCTGTTAGCTGTCGTGATTCAAGCACTAATAAACTCATATACAGAATACTCGACACATTCAACTTGCATTTAACCTTCTATGTTACTGTATACTGAAAGATAGCATACATACACTCATTAACTGATAAGAAAAGTTCATGTAATGTATAACAAATAGCAAATAAGTAGAGCACAATCACATGAAACAATCCCACAACACACGAATATTACATGGTTCACCTCCAGGGGGGAAGCTACATCCACGGGAACTGTGTTTGTATTATATCTTGAGAGAGTAAACACAGTTCCGCTGCAACCTCTTATGCAGCCTGAGATCTTATGGGAAACTCCACGCACACAGCTGGGAGCCCTTCTCTTAGATCTCTTCTCTTCCTATAATGCTTTCTTCTTACAATATATCCTTCCTCTCTCTCTCTCTCAACCCCTGTAGATTGTTACATTCATGCTCAAGGAGTCGACCACTGGTTATAGTAAGATAAATATAGACTTAAAAACAGAACCAGAGCTCAACTCTTTCTCAATGTCTTACAATACTGATGACAACTAGAAACAACCCAACCAACCAACCAACCCACCCTTCATAATACAAAAATACATGCTTAAATAGGTGGCCCGAATGTCTCACCGTGATACAAAACTGTGGGCCTATCCCAATAGTAACCCAAAACCCTAACTGTGATAGTCAGCCTATCTGTACTTTGAACTGCTGCATACTGGTCACACTGCAGCTTCCTGCGGTCTTCTGCAATTTCTGGCGCTGATCGCGAGTATGGGCACTACTTCCTCGGTCACTCCCCTTATGTACTTTGTCTTTAATACCTCATCCCATTTCTCCTTCACCATTTATGAGGGTAGATGAGCCCTCCTGTCATCGTCGTTGCCTTAAATGCAGTGGTTGAGCTCTCTTCTCAGCCGCTTCAGGTACTATTTCCTTTGACTTCCTTGTTTTGTCCGCCGCGATTTCCGGCTCGCGATCCACGGTGGGAAATGCGCTACGGCGTCGCACCTTTATTGCATTTCTTATATCACTAGCTTATCGGCATCGCCAAAAATATCTTTCCTCCAAACATTGTCCATCTTCTACCAAAATTAGCAGCTTTTCTTGTAGTTACGGGGCCCTGCTCCAACAGTTCCCTAACACTTACTTGTGGCTCGTCCATGAGCCACTAATAGCTAGTTTCTCTTTCTGTATCTTCTCCTTGGTTTCTTGCGAAGTCCTTGCGAATTTCTCCTTAAGTCCTACGACATCTTTGTCCATAGCTTCGACACAGTCTTGTGCCGCTTTAAGCATAACTTGACTAATCATGGGGTCTTCTGTGCTATCAATTTCACTCTTGCTTGCAGTGAACTCCTTGACCTTTTGCTCAACTGCATCGACCAACTCTATGATTTGTTCCTGATACGGTTGAAGCATATTATTGAATTGTATCTCTTTTTCTCACAACTGCTGTGCTTCCTGTTTCAAATGGTTCATCTCTGTCATCTTCTTCATCTTTGCAAGATCTCCGAAGCTCTTGAATTCTTCCTTTATTGCTGCTATTGCATTCTCTATGTTCTGGATGCTTTGCTGCAAATCTAGTCTATCTAGGAGCTCTTCTAGCTCAGACCATGTCTTCGTTGGATCAGCTAGCAATGACTCTACATCATCAATGCGACACTTCATCTGCATTGAAGTGATTCTAAAGGCCTATGCCCTTGCTTCCTTGTTTTCCTCAGGTGTGCTTGGTGCTCAAGCCTCAAGCTCAGCAATCTGCGCCTTGTGGTTTTCCTCCATCTTGACCATTGTTTCTTCCAAAGCCTTTTCTCTATCTACAATTCTTCTTACTTTCTGTGTTATAGGCAAGTAAAAATATATGTTACACTGGGGTAACTCCAATGTGATGTTCTGCAAGATCTGACTTAGATCATGTTCTCTTTCTTCATATAATCTTAACTCCTCCGCCTTTGTCTAAAATCCTGTGGTGATATCTGCATTCTGTTGTATCAGCTGAGTGTTTTGGTTATAGGTCGCAAGCTCTCTATCCTTGAGCTCTGCGGCTATCTTCTATTGATCATCTGTAGTTGATCAATAGGGAATTGTGCCAGATTAACCTCAACAGGTTGTCTAACCTATATCTGCACATCAATCATCGACGCAGGGAATCGAATGCTCCCTGATGGTATCAACACTTTATTGGTGCGATCCTTTGCAAAGACTTCCTTGCAGGAAATCGATGGTTGTGATCTTTCTCCTGCTGTCGCCTAGACTGGTTGAGTCTGCATCATGGCAGTCTTCTCAGTTAGTGCTTTCAACTCCATAAGCTACTTATCTATCGTGCTCTGCAGCTTGTCCTGCGATGTCTGCATCGCCTGAAATGAGTCCCGCATCTCCTCCTGCACTCTCGCTACGATGAGATCATAGTCATCCTCTGTTAGTGCGGTCTTTGTAGTTGGCTTTGAGGATTTGACTTTTTTCCTCTTTTGTGCCGCTAGTGGAACTTCTACTGCATATTTCCTCTTGGAACCCACCTTATCTTTTCCTTTGTCTAATGGATCTATCGGTGCAATATCTGTTGGTATAGTTCCTACTGTGGCATCTTCTAATGCCTTGTTCCACTCTTCATCAAAATATTTGATGAAATCTTCGACATCCTGCGCTGTCATCCTGAACAATCAAAATCCCAATCATCCTTTCTAAACCCTTTTGGCCTCAGATAGATTATATGCCTGTCCGGGATGAAATCGAGCCGATTGTGATACATGTCAACAACCTCTGTGTTGATCCGCGGTGTCTCCTGGATGACTCGCTTCAACAGCTTATAGTATTCATAGAATACTATCATATTGATCTTTTTCTTTGCTGGACTGTTGCTTTCCCATAGATTTCCATAGCGTGCACCTCTGCACTCTCTGCCTCGTAGCTGTAGAAACTCGGTATGGGGTGACTCTCTCCACCCGATGAATGCACATAATATAAGCAGCCATGAGAAGTGGAAGGGGTGGTTTGGCTCTTCCTACGCTGCCAAACAATATGCAAGAAAAATATTTAATAAAAACAAACACCAATTAAATTGTTCACCTTCTGCGACCTACACAGCAAGGTGAATTACTGCTCCTATGACTTCTTTCGGCCGAACTTTGGTTAACAGTCTTCCTGCAAGCAGACTAGCTATAAATATGAGTGTATCATCTGCTAAGCTTGTGAGGTCATAAGCCTGACCTCCTCTCTGTAGCTTATACTTTTTTACTAGAAGCGTTGGTAGCTTAGTATCCTTGCTCTTCCCTGATATATGTGTCTGAGGGTCCTTACCACTTTTGGACAGCCCAGTGATACGATGTATCAAATCAATGCTCAAATCAACCCTGTTACCCAGCCAGAGGTAACCTCCATGTACACAGGAAAGTACCACATGCACCACGACATTAACCTCTGCACCTCGTCCAAAATGTGGTATTTTCAACAAATTGAGCAAGCCTGACTGCTCAAGAATCTAGACATCTTCCATAGGAACAAACTCATCTGCACCGGTCCTCGAGTTCCTCTGAACTGTAAGATACTGATCTGGCTGAAACTGAGGATATGTCTTACTGTCTCCAAGGTTATAGTCTGTAAATTTGAGAGCAGGGACATATCCTAATAGTTCTCCATCTTCCTTTATGCAAGGATCAATCAGCGGTAGTGGAATAGGAAACTTAGCACCCTTGGGAATGGTTACCTATGGTGCATCCTCGACTCGTGGAAAAATGTATACTGTTGCCATATGAACTTCTTCTTCCTGCTCTGAGCTGGACTCTTCTACTATCTAAGCTTGAGTCTTCATCCTTGGCGTCTGCCTGACCTATGTTGCACCATAATTTCACAATCCTGGACTGTTTGATAGAATGTGTGAATGAGTAAATTCATTTTTTAAACCAGATTTTCTTCACTACATACATCAAGCCATGCACGAAAGCATACTCCCAAGAGTAGCAGTAGCAATTAATACTAAGCAAGTATGGGACACATTGGAGACTGCATATCAAGGCTTGGACAAGGTGAAGACTTCCAAGTTGCATATTATTAGAATGGATTTTGAATATCTATCTATGAAAGATACAAATTCAGTAAACTCATCCTACACCAGATTTGTTGGTTTGATAAATCAACTTAAATATCATGGAGAAACCATAACAAACCAAAGAGCGATTGAAAAATTCTCAGAATTCTTCCCCCAAGATTTGAATCCTTGGATGTGACCTTGGAATAAAACAAAGATATGTTGGTGATTTCCATTGATGAGTTGCAACCTTCACTCATCAATCATGAACATAGAATCAACAGAAAAAATACATCATTGGAAGGTGCATTCATAGCACATCCATCCATAAGTCGTGGTAGAGGCATGGAGAGAGACAACTCCAGGGGCAGAGGAAGAAGTTATTCCAAAGGAGGACACAGTAGAAGTCTTGCAAATGTTGCTGGTATAGGAGAGAATCAGAATCCAAGTTAGCCAAGTGGTCAGAGGTTTGATAAATAAAAAATTCAATGTCATTATTGTAAGAAATTTGGTCATTATGCATATGAATGCAGGAATAAACAATATGACCAAGGAAGGAAAATCCCAAATTAGTCGACCAACACCAACACTCTGTCAAGTGCAATGTTTATGGCATATGCATCTCCAATTGAATGCAATGATGTCCAAGAAATCCCACATGACATATGGTACTTTGATTCAACCTACAACAATCATATTACTGGTAATTTAAATTTGTTTTCCAATCGACATAATTCAGTTCAACCTGATGTAACACTTGGAAATAATGTCCAAGTGACTGTTTTGGGAAAATTTGTTGTTGGTATTCTAAGCAAACAGGGGGAGATTAAGTTTATTACTAATGTCTATCATGTCGAAGGTCTGAAACAAAATTTGTTTAGCATTAAACAATTCATACAGAAAGGTTGCACAGTCTACATAGAAGATGATTAGTATGTGATTAAAGACAAGCGTCCAAGAAACTAGCTAATAGAAAAAGTGCCACTGACAAGGAATTGCTTGTGTCCATCGAGGATAATTCCATACATGAAAGGAAATACAAATACAGGGGCTGCATTCAAGGAAGAAAGTAAAGAATTAGTTGAGCACTTCGATAAGAAATAAAATGACAGCGTTGAATTTCAAGCAATGTTTCAAACAAAAGTTTAGGATGAATCTTGGTTGTGGCATTTCAGATTTGGACATTTGAATTTTTACTGGATGAATATACTACACACAAAGAATATGGTTAAAGGATTGCCATTGATTGACAAACCAGAAATATTTTGTCAAGGATGCATTTTTGGCAAGCAACATAAAGAGAGTTTTCCAGTTGGAAAATCATATAGAGCAAGAACACCACTTGAAATTGTGCACTCTAATATTTGTGGTCCAATGCAGACATCATCCATTGGTGGCTGCAATTATTTTCTTATTTTTATTGATGACTACTCAATAAAAACATGGGCATATTTTTTGAAACATAAATCTGACGCATTTAGTTATTTTCAGTAGTTCAAGGCACACATGGAGAGCTAGAGTGGACACCGCATCAAAACCTTAAGGACCAATAGAGGAGGTGAATATGTTTGAAATGAATTTCTAATTTTTTGCAAGACCCATGGCATACAAAAGTAATTCGTTGCTCGGTATACACCTCAAGAGAACGGTGTGGCCGAAAGAAAGAACATAACCATTATGGAGATGGTGTGCAACATGATGGCACCCAATCATTTTTCAAATGAATATTGGGCTGAAGCAGTCACAACTATTGTATATATCTTGAACCGGGTTTCGCCAAAGAGTGTGAAGAACAAAGGTCCTCAAGAATCATGGACATGTATGAATAAGAGTGTTTCTCATTTAAATTATTTGGTTGTGTTGCATATGCTCATGTTCCAGATGGGCTAAGAATGAAATTAGATAAGAAGGGACAAAAATGTATTTTTGTTGGCTATTTTGAAAACAAAAATGCATATAAGTTGTATGATCCTGTCGCAAGGAAAGTGATCATCAGTTGAGATGTTCAATTTGTCAAGAATTAATCATGGGATGGAACTGTCGACATAAATGTCAAGATTATGTCTAATGTCTACAATGATGACATGACTAAGGAAGTGGTTCAAACACCACATGTAATTCAACCGGTTGTAGCACCGTCGACTCCCATGACACCACAACATGGTTCAGCACAAGGAACATCGACACAATTTGCAGCTCAAGCTACACCAACAAGCACATCAAGAGGACAACAAACTCCATCAAGTATTTCGTCAAGGTTGACATGGACATAACCAGTGAAGACAAGAATTTTGCGTCAAATATATGAAGCCGATACACAAAATTCATTCTCTCTCTTTGAATTATTTTCTCCTATATATGATCCACTAACATTTGAGGAAGCCATCAAAGAATAAGTATAGGCACAAGCCATGCATGAAGAAATAGAATGCATTGAGAAGAATCAAACATGGGAGTTGGTAGATGTACCGAAAAATAAAGATGTAATCAGCATCAAATGTATTTATAAAACAAAGAAAGATGTTGATGGAAATGTACAGAAGAAAAAGGAAAGAATGGTCGCAATAGGGTTCACACAGCATCCTCACATAGACTTCAATGAAACTTTTTCACCTGTTGCATGCATGGATACAATCAGAACATTCTTGGCCATTTCTGCACAAAACAAATGGAATGTTTATCAAATGGATATTACGTCGGGATTTTTTAATGGATATCTAGAAGAGGAATTATAGGTGGAACATACACAAGGCTATGAAGTCCCAGGTCAAAAGCATAAAGTGTACAAGCTGGAAATGGCACTCTATGGTTTGAACCAAGCTCCTAGAGCTTGGTACAGTCGGATTGATTCATATCTCACTGAAAATGGATTTCACAAAAGTTAAAGTGAACCGACTTTTTAGACAAAAGTTGATGAGAAAAGTAAGATTTTAATTGTCTTCATGTATGTAGATGATTTAACATTTAGTGGTGAGTTTGGAATAGAATATTTTAAAGTAGTCATGGAAAGTGAATTTGAAATGACTGATTTGGGGCTTATGAAATTTTTCTTGGGAATTGAAGTCCAAAATTCTGAAAGTGGTATTTTTATATCACATTATAAATATGCAAGTTCATTTTTAAAAATATTTAATATGTCTAGTTGCAAGACATCCCCAACAGCAATAATAATAGGTTTAAAATTGAGCAAGGATGATGAAGGATCAACTGTAGATCCTACGTTGTTCAAAAGGATGGTTGGAAGCCTTATGTATTTAACAATGACAAGACTAGACATCATGTATGGAGTAAGTCTGATATCAAGATTCATGGAGTCACCAAAAGACTCTCATTGACAAGCAAGCAAAAGAATTATGATGTATTTAAGTGGCACAAAATACCTTCGCATTATGTATTCAACCTCAGAAAATTTTAAACTCATTGGATACATTGACAGTGACAATGGAAGAAACACAGATGACAAGAAGAGCACATCTAGGTACACATTTGATTTTAGTATAGGTTTCGTTTCATGGGATTCAAAGAAACAACTAATAGTAACTATGTCTTTAACAAAATCATAGGATGTTGCATCTACAAGCACTGCGTGTCAAGCTCTCTGGATGCAGAGAATGTTAAAAGACTTGTTGCAGAAACAACAAGAACCAACAGCTATTTTCTATGATAATAATTCAGCCATTGCATTATCAAAGAATCATGTGTTCCACAAGATAACCAAGCACATCAAAACAAGGTTTCACTTAAGAGAAGTGGTGAACAACAAAGAAATTTGTTTAGAATTTTGTAGGTCTCAAGATAAACTTGTAGAAATGTTTACAAAACAATTGGCAAGGGATACATTTCACTATCTACGTAGTTATATTGGAATGAAAAGTTCTGCACAATGAACTCTATCATGCACAAATCAAGTCTAAGCTATGAAACATTTTCTAAAATTTTGTTTTAAGATCCCCATCTGGTCATAATTAAGGGGGGGTGTTTGAAATATTAATTACTCGCATATCCATATAAGATCTCAACCAACTCCATATGAGTTCATATATTGTCAGACATACTAACAAGATTTAAGAATTCATGACTCTGCAATATAAACAAATAGAATTAAAATTTTGAAGCTAAGTTGTTAGGTAGATAGTTATTTTAGTCTTTAATCATAAGTCAATATATTCATGGAGAAGCAATGTCACTTTTCTTATAAATAGAAGAAGAAGATTGTAAATTAATTTAGATATAGCAAGAGAAAGCTCAAAGGGTAGCAGAGAGTGAAGAGAGAATTGTGTTGAAGCTCAAGATTCTGTGTTTGAATATTCCAGAGATGAATATCTGTAAAAAGCTAAATATCTCTGTAAATTTTAAGTTTGCATTTATCGCATATAGTTCTTTGTTATGTCTCGACAAATTATATATAATTCAAATAGTTTATGGTTGAATGCATTTTTATTTAGGTGCACTATCTCTCTAGAATTACTTGTGTAAATGTTGTTTACATTTATAGTTTGAGTGAAAGATCAAAGAATCCATAAACATTTCGCCCAGTAAAAGTTCTAGGTTTTACGACAGAGTGGTCGACAAAAGTCTACTTAATATTTGGTTATATGATTCTATCAAATTGTTGTTGTGTCTAGTTTTACTTCACGTTACCGGTCGGTGAAAAATACTATTGATTTTATAAGTGTTTAAACTAAGAAACATCATTTATGCAATTTGACCAAAAGTGGTTATGTCAAAGTAAAACCGTTGAAATAAATGTTGGAAAATATTAATTACTTGTAGATCCGTATCGAAGCTCATCCGACTCTGCCAGAGTCTGTATCAGTTCATATCTTGGCGGTTAGTTTGACAAGAGTGAATATTCCATGATTCGACAATGAAAATGAGTCAAATTAATTTCTAAAGCTAAGTTTGTAGGTAGATAGTTATTACATCCATTAATGGAAAGTCTGTAGATTCATGTAGAAGCAATTCCAGGTTGCCTATAAATAGAAGAAGAAGTTTGTAAAATCACTTGGTGAGAAAGAGAAAAATAGAGAACTTAGAGAGAGTATTCTGAGAAAAGATTGAAGAAACAATAAAGTTGAAGCCCAAACAAGTTTGTATTACCTATTTTGTTATTTATGGACAAGTCATATCTATATATATATAGTTTGTGGTTGAAATGCATGTTTTCTTAGATGACATTTTCTCCAGAATTATTTGTGTGAATGTTGTTTACATTTACAGTTTGAGTGAAAGATCAAAGAATCCATAAATTTCTCACCTAGTTAAAGTTCCAGGTTTTACGCTAGAGTGGTCAACTCAAGTCTTCCTAAATGTTTGGTTATATGTTTTTATAATTCTGTCAAATTGTTGATTGTGTCGGTTTTTACTTCATATTACTGGTGGGTGAAAAAAGTTTGTAAATTATTAATAATTTTAGACTAAGAAATATCCTTTGTAAATTTTGACTAAAACCAAACCAATCAACAAGTGGCTGAAGTAAAACCTGTCGGTTAAGTTTTGTCTGAGTTGTAAAGCCGACAAGTTGTTGGTTACCGACAATTTGTCGAAGTAAAACCTGTCGGTAAAATCAACAAGTAAGAACTTCTCAACGTAAAAGAGTCGAATCCGACCATATTGATATACTTGTCTAGTCAGAGTTAGACAAGGTTCTCCCAACAAGTAAAAATAAAACGAGGTCGGCGTGACAATTTTATAAATGAGTGGTAACTCAAGTTTGTCGACTTAGTTTTTTCTAACTGGTATTAGAGCAAGGCTTAGGAAATAAATTTTTTCTTTAAAAAGTGGAAAATTATTTTTCTAAGGAAATTTAAACAATTAAAAATGGATTCCACTTCTGGTTCATTGCAAACTCCAATTTTTACAAAAAATAATTATGAATATTGGTCTCTAACAATGAAGGATTTGTTCAAAGGGAAAGATGTCTGGGAGATAGTCCATCATGGTTAAGCAGAACCAACAGATCAGACAACATATAACAATCTCACACAAGCTGAGAAAGATGTCTTGAGGGTACAGAGGAAGAAAGATGGAAAAAAATTGTTCTACATACACCAAGCCATGCATGAAAGCATACTCCCAAGAGCAATGGTAGCAATTAACACTAAGTAGACATGGGGCATATTGGATACCGTCTATAAAGAATTGGACAAGGTAAAGACATCCAAGTTCCAGATTCTTGGAAGAGATTTTGAATCTTTGTCAATGAAAGATTTAGAGACTGTAGACACATTCTACACCAGAGTTGTTGATTTGATAAACCAACTGAAATCTCATAGAGAAACCATAGAATACCAAAGGGTAGTTGAAAAAATTCTCAGAATTCTTCCCCCAAGATTTGAATCCTTGGTTGTGACCTTGGAATAAAAAAAACTATATGTTGGCTTTTACCATTGATGAGTTGCAAGCTTCACTCAATAATCATGAACACATAATCAACGGAACAAAGACATCATTGCAATGTGCATTTGCAACACAGTCATCGATAAGTTGTGGTAGAGGCAGAGGGAGAAACAACTCCAGAAGCAGAGGAAGAAGTTCTTCAAGAGGAGGACACGACAAAAGTTCTGTAAATGCTGCTGACAGAGGAGAGAATCATACTCCAAGTCATCCAAGTGGCCAGAGGTTTAATAAATAAAAAATCCAATGTCATTATTGCAAGAAATTTGGTCATTATGCATATGAATGCAGGAAGAAACAATATGACCAAGGAAGGAAATGCCCAAATCAGTCAACCAACACCAGCATTCTGACAAGTGTAATATTAATGACATATGCATTTCCAGTTGAATACAATGCAGTCTAAGAAATTCCACATGACATATGGTACTTATATTTAGGATGCACCAATCATATGACTGGTAATTTAAATTTGTTTTAGAGTCTAGATAATTCAATTCAAACTGATGTTACACTTGGAAACAATGTCCAAGTTACTGTTTTAGGAAAAGGAAATGCTGGTATTCTAACCAACCATGGGGAGAGTAAGTATATTGCTGATGTCTATCATGCTGAAGGTCTAAAACATAATTTTTTGAGCATTGGACGACTAATACAAAAAGGCTATAGGGTCCACATAGAAGATGATCACTATGTGATTAAAGACAAGCGTCTAAGCAACCAACTGATAGCAAAAGTGCCAATGAAAAGAAACTACTTGTTTCCATTCAAGATAGTTCCATACATGAAAGGAAAGAAAAATACATGAGCTGCATTCAAGGAAGAAGGTAAAGAAGTAGTCGAGCAATTTGAGAAGAAAGAAAATGACAACGCTAATTTTTAGGCTGCATTTCAAATAGAAGTTCAGGATGAATCCTAGCTGTGGCATTTCAGATTTGGACATTTGAATTTTGGTGGGCTGAAGATACTGCACATAAAGAATATAGTAAAAGGATTTCCATTGATCGACAGACCAAAAAGGGTTTGTGAAGGATGAATTTTTGGCAATCAACATAGAGAGACTTTTCCAGTCAGAAATTCATATAGAGAATGCGCACCACTTGAAATTGTGCACTCTAATATTTGTGGTCCAATGCAGAGATCATCCATTGGTGGCTGCAACTATTTTATAACTTTTATTGATGACTAGTCAAGAAAAAAAGGGTATATTTTATGAAACATAAATATGATGGATTTAGTTATTTTCAGTATTTCAAGGCACTCGTGGAGAACCATAGTGGACATCGCATCAAGATATTAAGAACCAATAGAGGAGGTAAATATGTTATGAATGCATTTCTAATTTTTTGCAAGACCCATGCATAGAAAATAAATTCACTGCAGAGTATACACCTCAGCAGAATGGTATTGCCGAAAGAAAGAGTAGAATCATTATGGAGATGGCATGCAACATGTTGGCATCCAATCATTTTCCAAATGAGGATTGGCGTGAAGCAGTCACAACTGCTGTATACATTATGAATCGATGTCCAACAAAGAGTGTTAAGAACAAAGCTCCTCAGGAAGCATGGACATGTATGAATTATAGTGTTTCTCATTTAAAAGTTTTTGGTTGTGTTGCATATGCTCATGTTCTAGATGAGCTGAGAAAGAAGCTAGACAACAAGGCAAATAAATGTATTTTTTTTGGCTACTTTGAAGACACAAAAGCATACTAGTTGTGTTAGAACCCCAAATTTTCACAAAAATTTAAAATTTTTAAGATAGCATAAAATGTTTGAATACGCAGTTTACTAACTACTGGCGGTTTAGCAGAAAATGAAACAGTCTTACACTTAGTATTAATCATTTTCATATTGCTTTAACTAAAACAGTTTTCATTTTTGTAATGTGTATGAGATTGACCTCCACCCAGTTTTCTTTTAGTTTTACTAGTAAGTTTACTTTTTGGCAAGTAGGTGAAAATATATCTTTGAAACTTGGGATTACTTAGCATTTATGCTAACATAGATGGATTGTGGGTTCTTACAGGTTTAACAGGTAACGATTGATCAAGTAGGGGTTTAATTCATAAAGTAGCAAGAAGTATATCTGTTGCATGTTAAATGCTAGTAAATAACTGACTATTTAAAAGCAAGCTCTGATGAGGTAAAGTGAAAGTCTTTTATTTCATGAAAGTACTTCTATCAATCTTGATTGTAATGATTTCCAATAGAGTACATTTTTTCTATTTTGTCTCTGACTTCCTAATTACAGAAATTATCAACTTGTTGCTTGTATGTAAATATGTTTACTAACAAGTTATAAACTTCAGTACTTACCTTATCGCCTTGTTGTGTGTACTATTGTAATAACATACATTACCATATTATTTTATAGTGTACCAATCTGATGGTTATTTGCATTCTGTAGGAATCTTACTACCTGAAAACCTCTTTTAGATTATAAGTTTGGTCGTTTGTAATTTAATGCATTGATTCATGATGGAATACTATTTACCATCATTTTCATAAGTCTAAGTCATAGGTAAAATATATTCCAATAATAATAGACCTAGAACAAGGTTTATTCTGTTGTAACTTTACTATTATCATGTTTCCTCACTTACTGCAAGTTGCTATTTGATAATGACTATTATGGTAGATATTTTCTATCTAGAACTTCTAATCTGAAGTCTACCCTAAGTGAAAACTAATATCACCCAGGTTCTTATATCGTGCTAAGTACAGACATAAATAAACAATCCCATACTATATTTTCCAAATAATGATAGAGTCTATTATTATTGTTGACAAATTAATTATACAAACTATTATTTTTGAGCGCTTATACCAAGGTCGAGCCTTGTGATTGTTTAAATGTCATGTTTTAAACACTTCTCCATGAATTTGGTTAAGTTTTCATCCTTATGGCCTGACAATGTAATACATTGGGTTTTTAAGAAGGATCTTAGTTTGAGCTCAGTCTTAGTTTTGCGGTAATCTGGTAAATTATGATTCTGTGTAATTTAGGGTTTTTCCTATTCTACTGTTAATGAAGAAAATTACTGTCTAAGATATCTTTTGTAAGTAGATATTGTTAATATAAATACTGTAGCTCAGTTGCGATGTGAAATTTATAATATTAATTTTACTCGTCCAGTATATACAAGCTAGGGTTTTCTAGAATGAAACCCTTATCTGAATAAGTTCTTCAATTTATTATTAATTAGGTTCTGCTACTTGTTATTTCGGTTTGATTATTACAGGTGTGTGGTGATAATTTAACTTGTTAACTGTAACTTATCTTGCTTGTTTATAAAAGACATTTGTTTTCAGAAAAGACTGTAAACAGTCTATAGTAGACACTAAAATCTTCTTGTAACGTTTATTTATATAATTATCAATGTATATGGATTACAACTTAGATAGTTTAACATATAATAGATAAATAAATTGTTTAGGGTTTCGATCTTGAAGTTTTTTCCTTCACAGGCATAAGCCTATCTGGTAAATGTAAAACAGTTTCTAAATATGGAAATACTTAGTTTTATACTAGTTATTGTTTATATTTATATTGCTTTTATTTACTAAACTGTCAAGTAGAATTTATTCAGAGTTCTCGAAAGGATAGAAAATAAACTCTGTAACTCTGTTTACTCTTTATAAATTAAGGACTTTTAATATAACCCTATCTAGTTTATATTAAATATTACTCTTAGATTTAGTTGATATTGTTATAAGATAAACTATGTGGTTAGTAGCTTGTTTATATACTTTACTATATGTAATCACTGTAACTCTATGTATTTTTACTGCTGCATTTCATTCAGTTATAATAAGTGAAAACAAAGAAATCAAAATAAATCATAACACTGTTTTTCCTCCATAATATTTTAACATTGAAATAAAATTATTCTACTATGTATAGATACACAATCCTATCTACTATTTTCATCCTCTTATCTATTGAAAGCATTCTATCTGTGCTAGAGTACGACCTGGTTTCCATGTGTGGAAAAACACAATCTAGAAATTATTTTCATTCTATTTCATTACTTCCTAAAGCAGTTTTATTTCTATAACAATCTAATAAGGATACTAATTCTAACATTTCACATACTATACTTTAACATTCTTATACCATTCAAACTAAGATTTATTTAACTAACACAGTGAAATAAAACAACAGAGAACCTATTAGGACAGATGACACCAGTGTTAGGAGGTCATTTCTCCCTACCAATCTCCTGGAGAGCGCTCAAACAACGCTTCCTCAGGACCCCTGAGCCTGTTCCTAGTCTTCTTGGCTGAGAACTGGTGGAGAATTCAAACAGTAGAATCCTCTGTCAACTGACTAGTTCAATATCTTAGTAAAATACTCTGCTCTTAGCAGTATGATCTTCAACTTAAAAGCTACACTAGATCAATCAGTACTTATCCCCTCAAACACTTTCCAAATTTCCCTTCCATTTAATTTCTCTGAAGTACATTCATCCAACCTGAATGATCACTCCTCTAGAAGGAGCAACCCCAACTCTCTTCAATGGGATTTTTTATGAAGATTGCCTAGGTCTTTTGGGTCAGTTTTCATTAATTGAGACACCTGCTCTAATTCCACTTTCTTGGGGAATCATGACCCCAAATGTAGGGAGGTTGCCACCTGCAACAGTTGGAAGTGGTTTGAGGATGCTGCCACATGTCAGTTTTCTCTCCACCCAATCTCCTCCATCAATTTGAGCAGTAAACACTCTTTTAATAGCTCTTCTAAGCTGTTGTATCCTCCTTTATTTATTTATAAATAAAATATTCAGAATTTACATTAAATATTCTTGACCCTGCTGAGTCATCAATTACAACTTAGCATAAAATTTAACATATTGTCCTCAAATAATATAAAATTGTTTTTGCAAAATTGGGGCATGTGACATACACACCCCCTTAAAGTATAACATTGTTCTTGATGTTATTTATTCTTCATCCTCGGAATTCTCCTGGAACATAATTGGATATGCATCCCCCATATTACTTTCCAATTCCTAGGTGGCTTCCTCTAGAATAAGGTGCTTCCATTGCACCTTCACCTTACCAATGGTGCAGTTCTGAAGTGTGATCTCCCTCTGCCCGAGGATACAGTTCGGTTCCACCAGAAAATATCCTTCTGGTTCCACCTGTGCATCATTCCAGTTAACAACATGAGTAGCATCATGAACATATTTCTTTAATACAGAAATGTGAAAAACATTATGAACTCTTAAATTCGGAGGTAATGGTAATTGATAAGCTACTTGTCCAATCCTAGACAGTATTTCAAATGGACCACAGTAACGAGGTGCTAGTTTGGCACAACTACCCAACCTAAGAGAGATATTTTTGGGTCTCACCTTGATGAACACATGTTCACCTACTTGAAACTCCTTTGGAGTTCTTTTAATGTCTGCTTGACTTTTATGTCGATCCTGCGCAATTTTCAGATTACCTTGTACCTGCTTTACAATTTCTTCCATTTCCTTCAATAATTCAGGACCTAATACTAATCTATCCACCGGATTACTCTAAGAAATAGGAGTATTACATTTCCTTCCATACAAGATTTCAAAAGGACTAAATTTAGCCGACGCTTGATAATTATTATTATAAGAAAATTCTACTAGATGCAAATAATCCTCCCATTTACCTGGCTAGTCTTTCACATACATTCTTAGTAAATATTCTAGTACTTGGTTTACTCTTTCAGTCTGTCCATCTGTTTGAGGATGGAATGAAGTACTAAAATTTAGTGTAGTGTTTAATCCTTTAAACAGATATTTCCAAAAGTTACCTATAAATTTAGGGTCTCTATCTTAGATTATAACTTTCGGTATTCCATGAAGTTAGAAAATTTGCTTTAGA
This sequence comes from Pseudotsuga menziesii, assembly GCA_001517045.1. Classification (NCBI taxonomy): domain Eukaryota; kingdom Viridiplantae; phylum Streptophyta; class Pinopsida; order Pinales; family Pinaceae; genus Pseudotsuga; species Pseudotsuga menziesii. Next base: position 48,028 of record LPNX010213323.1, read on the forward strand.
AAGATATCAGATATGTTTGCAGTTTTATACGTAGTTCTAACAGGTATAAAGTGGGTTTCTTTACTTAATTTATCGACCACTACCATGATAGAATCATTTAAATTCTATTTTTTAGGAAGTCCAGTAACAAAATCAAGACTAATTATCTCCCATTTCTAGCTAGGAATAGGCAATGGCCAAAGTAATCCAGTTGGGTGTTGATGTTCAGTTTTCACCTGCTGACAATCAAAACACCTAGCGATATATTCTGCTAGTTCAGTCTTCATGTTTGGCCAAAAATATTCTTTTCTTAACATAGTTATAGTCTTCATGTTTGGCCAAAATTCTGATCCATACGGAGCGAAACGAAACCACTACCCCACTAGCAACTTTTATCTATACTATACTGCGTGCGGTGTTTGCGAATCCAACTATAGCGATTACTCGATTCTGATCTATCATTTCTACTCTCACCCATAGAGATAGATGCAAATCAGAAGAATCAATACTGGGTGGGTCGGGTGCACGTTTGGTTTATTTAGTGAATTCTGAGAAAGTATCTCTGCTTTATAGAAAGAAAGGGCCGAGGGACTTCACTGCTTGGTCGAGCAGATAGATGTTGAGCTTCGATCAATCTGGAGCTAAACCATAGGTTCAGAGGAAGTTTTAGCCTGTGTCGGCCATTCCTCAGGTGTCTTGATTGTCCATCTATGTAAAGTTGTTCTAAATGAATCATCATTACGATGCTGCTTTATCTTCCTCTCCTGCTTGGGGATACCCTAACTCTATAGACTCATCGTCATCCTCATCTGCATCATGAGCCTCATCATAGATTCTAGAAAAATCCTGATCCTAAGGGATATTTCCATAGGGAGCCTATTCTTCCCAGGTATACAATCCCATTCTCCACCAGACCCCCATTTTGTGCCTTTTGAAGTTATCATCCACCACTTCCTATCTCCTTGCCTCGGGCAAAGAAAAAAACTTCATGTCATCTTTTGTGATAACTTCATCCTCTGTTATTTAAAATGATAAATATGGGGGGACTTTGGATCTATCGGGCTATGGGGGAGGAAAAGCCTCTGCCATTGCTTTAGCGGGGTCTCTCTCTACATCCATAAGTGATTTTACTTCCAGCCATGAATCTCTATCAACCAACTTATCTTCCATGGGCCTTCTCTCATGGTCATTGGGACCAGGCCTCTTATTGTACTTTGCTACCGCCTTTGCTACTACCGGGATGAAAAAAGAATTATACTTCCAAGCTTGGTCCTCAGGAAACTTCATGGCTTTATATAAAATACCTACTTTAAACCCTTAGGATTTTAGAATGCATAACCTCCCATGGAAATGGGGTACCTTACATAACCCTTCTTCTTGGACTTTAGGAAATATGTATCATCAATTTGAAAAAGTTTCCTGATGTAATACAATACAAAGATCCTTGGGGGTGAGGAACATTGGAAGCCTGTAGGGAGCTAAATCGAACCCATACATTCTTATTATAGTAAACTATTTTTCTAGGAACCAACCTTCTCTCCTGACTTCAGTCCCCACAGAAGTACCCCAATATCTGAATAATAGCATGCCATGGGTGGGAGGAACATCTGGAATAACCACATCCATAATAACAAACTTCCTTGGTATCTGCACCATCGTTACCACCAGATATTTAATCATCCCCAAGCATTGGACCCTTTTGGAATCAAACGAGTACAAGTCTTTATAGGGCCTAGTGATGCCTAATCCTATCTTTTCCATGACTGCCAAAGGCATAAAGGAATGGGAGGCCCCAGAAACATATAGGCCATTGTAAAGATGAAGGTTCTGGATTTCTAAGGTTATGTAGAAAGGAGTCAGCTGGTCATTTCCATCTGGTAGGTTTTCTCAAATTAGCGAGTTGTTTTATATACGTAATATCGAATAGCTACTTTACTTTACACCCAAAACAAGAATGGCAATGAGATATAAAGGTTAATGATGTAACCATAATCAAGCTTGATTACCTTAGCATCATAGATCGTAATTACACCTGTAATAGTAAGCACTCCATCTAATTATGATTAAACAATTGACTTCCATTTACACTAAGCTTAGATAGGGTCATTGCTTTCCACTATTAACTAGAAGCTATAGGTAGTTTGTTCACCTTTTATAGCCCATTCCCTATGTGTGTCATGTCTATTTGCTTATATTCCCATACTCATACAGCAAATACATAATCCAATAGGAAAAATTAGGGCATATATAGTAGTAAGCTAGATTATATGTTAAAACCATTGCCTACTATAGATTGTAATATGAATTACAACATGGGTTTGATCCCCATACTCAGACCCTTTCGAGTATTTATATAACTATTATTTCTCTTTCCATAGTTTCTACTTGGAGGTACCTATCTCTGATAGGGATTGGATTACCGCCTTCCACAAGAGGGCCCAATATTCCATGTTGTAGTTGGAATAAGCTAACCAAGTAGAGAAGCTAGTCATATATTATGGAAAGGATTTAGTATTCCCATTACATGCCTAATTGATTCTATGATATTGGCCGGTTACTAAGGAACAAGGTAAGTCTACATAGTTGCCTACGTATCAAAGGCAGCTTAGTCTATGTCACTATATTAGTAGAGATCTACGTGTTTTACTATGAACATAATAGATATGTGATATCATACAGGCACGTAATTCCATAAGCTTATATATGCATATAATCTGAGTGAATAGTGGAGCCAAAGCCTTATCCTAATATGTTAAATTGAGGTTAAGCAAAAAACTTAGATATGGCTATATCATATGTTAAAGAGATCTAGTATCTCTGTTCATGGCAAGTACTGGAGCTCAGGGAGAATAGGTTCAGGTAGAGTAGATACGGCCAATATGAGGTATGCTGGTTAGGTTTCATAGGTGTTCTCCTATTTTTAAAAAGGAGAGGAGATTAGCCAGGACGTAGATATGCGCTTTAACCCTGTTTCTTAGAGTAATAAAGCTAGTGGAATTAGATCTAGATCTTTTTCAATGAATGGAGACTATAAGATGTAATCTCTGAATATGCAATAAATACTAAGGCTTATATAGTAGAGCTTGTAACACAGTTTACTAACTACTAGCGGTTTAGCATAAAATGAAACAGTCTTACACTTAGTATTAATCATTTTCATATTACGTTAACTAAAATAGTTTTCATTTTTGTAAAGTGTATGAGATTGACCTGCACTCAGTTTTCTTTCAGTTTTACTAATAAGTTTACTTTTTGGGAAGTAGGTGAAAATCTATCTTTGAAACTTGGGCTTACTTAGCATTTATGCTAACACAGATGGACTGCTTGTTCTTACAGGTTTAACAGGTAATGATCGATCAAGTAGGGGTTTAATTCATAAAGTAGCAAGAAGTATATTCATTGCATGTTAAATGCTAGTAAATAATTGACTATTTAAAAGCAAGCTCTGGTGAGGTAAAGTGAAAGTATTTTATTTTATGAAAGTACTTCTATCAATCTTGATAGTAATGATTTCCAATAGAGTACATGTTTTCTATTTTGTCTCTAAATTTCTAATTACGAAAATTATCAACTTGTTGCTTGTATGTAAATATGTTTACTAACAAGTTATAAAATTCAGTACTTACCTTATCACCTTGCTGCGTGTACTATTGTAATAACATACATTACCATATTATTTTATAATGTACCAATCTGATGGTTATTTGCATTCTGTAGGAATATTACTATCTGAAAACCTCTTTCAAATTATAAGTTTGGTCGTTTATAATTTAATGCATTGATTCATGATGGAATACTATTTACCATCATTTTCATAAGTCTAAGTCATAGGTAAAATATATTCCAATAATTATAGACCTGGAACAAGGTTTATTCTGTTGTAACTTTACTATTATCATGTTGCCTCACTTACTGCAAGTTGCTATTTGATAATGACTATTATGGTAGATATTTTCTATCTAGAACTTCTAAGGGTGAGTGCAAGCTAATGAGGGTCATTTTTGGCGCGTTAGATGCAATAGAAAACTGAAAATTCAGGCATCCTTCAGCTTAATTAGATTTTTTGAGACACTTACATAAAATATCTTGCTTTGAGTAATAAATATGAAATATAGGAAATCGAATCACATTTCTGAATATATAAGTTTTATGTATTGAAAATTTCCAAACCTATGTCAAGTTCATTTTTTCCAACAATCACTTTTTTATTTTTCGTGCAAATGATAAGGCATATGTTTTTGTGGGTGCAGCCTTTGAGGGTGTAAATGATGGTTTCAAGCTACAAAAAATTGCATGCATGTATATAATATATTGTTCTAGTGGAACACTATTTTTCAAAAGTAAAATTAGTATTTTTTAATTTTTTTAATAATTGTCTAAGTGATCTTTCCTCGAAAATGGTACGTCTTTTGTCGGTGCAACCTTTGAAGCTCTTAATGTGATAATTATGAAATGGGGTTTTTATATAATGTATAGTTAACTGTCTTCTAGTGCACCATACAATTTTTTTTTTAAACTATCAAGATGTGAAAAGGTTATGAAAAAAATACTAACAATGTGTTTTTTGATTCAAAGAGTTAGAACACGATAAAAATTGAAAAAAAAAAGAAAAATATAATATTTTGAAATAGAAATTACATATTTAGAATCTGCATAAAAAGTGCATTTATGTTTCAGATTTCATCAAAAATGATTTTCCGTAGCATACTATAACGATTGGGTAAACACGGGCTTCTTCAAAAATTGGAAGAAATACCTTCATGCAACTTTTCAAGGTCTTAAAGTAATAATGATGGATTGGATTTGTTATAGTGTTTAGAGGCCATTGTCTAGTAGTATGACATATAATTTCTTATGAAATGGTTGAGAAAAAAAATGGTTACATGGCATAAACATAATCAGTTTTCTAAAAATCCAGTTGCATCTAAAAGGTCCACCAACTTCATGCACTAACCCCTAATCTAAAGTCTACCCTAAGTGAAAACTAATATCACCTAGGTTCTTATATTGTGCTAAGTACAGACATAAATAAACAATATCATACTATCTTTGCCAATAATGATAGAGTCTATTATTATTGTTGACAAATTAATTATACAAACTATTATTTGTGAGCGCTTATACCAAGGTCAAGCCTCATGATTGTTTAAATGTCATGTTTTAAACACTTTAGTACTCTTATAGTCAAACTTCATATATTGTAGCTACTTTAACCATCGAATAGAAATAATGAAGTTTTGAAATGTAATATGGGAATATTTGATCATCGTTTTACGTAGTATATATATTAAAAGTTACTTGGTAAAGTTCTAATGTCAAGGTTGTTGCAACCTTACCCGAAGGTCAATGTTATGTAAACATCGTTAACCAGCATAGAAACTTCGAAACTATCGTAAACGAGGATATAGTTCTTGTATTATCATTGGTGGATGATTTATATATGCACTCCGTAGCCATGTAAATAGTTGGTTACTGAATCATTGTATTAATAATTCGAATAATTGGGATCGTAGATAACTATAGAACAAACCCATGCATGGTTGAAAGGATTCGGAGGCACGTGGACTCTTCCTGTCGATGCATTGGTGACTTTTAAGAACTAGAAACGCTATTCTCTTGTCAAATATCACCAAGGGTTTTGTTGGCCTTCGGGCTGCTCTGTGTGATTGTTTTGGCGGCCATTAGAGGTTGTTATCTGTCTAGCTTCTCCGTGGCCCATATTCATTACTGTGAGGGTTCAATACTCAGTCTTGGCTTACAACTATCGAGCTTGTGAACCCTTCTATGCTAATGCTTATTATTTGCATTTAGCTCTTGGCCTGTCAAAATTTTTTAGCCCTGCTCTTCTTGTGGCTCATCGCAACTCTGTAAACTTGAGCTTATTGACCTCGTCTCCACTCTAGAGTCGGCGTAAGGGTTATATCCCTCTCTACTTCAACTACTTAAGTTGATAACAGCTTCATTGATGCTCATATTCTTTTTCTTGTTTGCAGGTAACTACACTCAGTTATTTTTTTATAAGCATAGCTCGCTGGTAAAATGTTCATACAGTTAGGTTGGTAAATGGAGATTCGAGCTTGTATTAATGCACAGTATTGTGCCCTATGCAGGGACTCGTGACTGCTCTAAACGTCATTGATGAAGATAACGTTGGCTTGCTTCGAGAACTCATGGCTCCAATCCGGTAAGCCCTGGGTTCAAAGAATGGGTTTTTACCCTACTTGTAAATAGGGTTGTTGATGGTGAAACCCCAATCTTGGAAGCTTGTCTCGTTTCTTCATTAGATACGTGGTTTTAATAAGTTGTTTGTTCAATTTTGTTTACAAACCCTTGCTATGATTTTGGGTAGTTCTGGCCTTGAGCTGGGTGTTGTAATTTGGTTAAGTTTTTAGCCTTACGGCCTGACAATGTAATACATTGGGTTTTTAAGAAGGATTTTACTTTGAGCTCAGTCTCGTTTTTGTAGTAATCTTGTAAATTATGATTGTGTGTAATTTAGGGTTTTTCCTATTCGATTGTTAATGAAGAAAATTACTGTCTAAGATATCTTTTGTAAGTAGATATTGTTAATATAAATACTGTAGCTCAGTCGTAATGTGAAATTTATAATATTAATTTTGGTCGTCCACTATATACAAGCTAGGGTTTTCTGGAATGAAACCCTTGTGTGAATAAGTTCTTTAACTTATTATTAATTAGGTTCTGCTACTTGTTATTTTAGTTTGATTATTACAGGTGTGGTGTGATAATTTAACTTGTTAACTGTAACTTATCTTTCTTGTTTATAAAAGACATTTGTTTTCAAAAAGACTGTAAACTCTCTATAGTAGACACTAAAATCTTCTTGTAATGTTTATTTATATAATTATCAATGTATATGGATTACAACTTAGATAGTTTAATGTATAATAGATAAATAAATTGTTTAGGGTTTCGATCTTGAAGTTTTTTCCTTCACAAGTATAAGCCTGTCTAGTAAATGTAAAATAGTTTCTAAATATGTAAATACATAGTTTTATACTAGTTATTGTTTATTTTTACATTGTTTTTATTTACTAAACTGTCAAGTAGAATTTATTCAGAGTTCTCAAAAGGATAGAAAATAAACTCTGTAACTCTGTTTACTCTTTATAAATTAAGGACTTTTAATATAACCCTATCTAGTTTATATTAAATATTAGTTTTAGATTTATTTGATATTGTTATAAGATAAACTATGTGGTTAGTAGCTTGTTTATATACTTTACTATATGTAATCACTGTAACTCTAATGTAGTTTTACTGCTGCATTTCATTCAGTTATAATAAGTGAAAACATAGAAATAAAAATAAATCATAACAGTGTTTTTCCTTCATAATATTTTAACATTGAAATGAAATTATTCTACAATCTATAGATACGCAATCCTATATACTAATTTCATCTTCTTATCTATTTAAAGCATTATATCTGTGCTAGAGTACGTCCTGGTTTCCAGGTGTGGAAAAACACAGTCTAGAAATTATTTTCATTATATTTCATTATTTCCTAAATGAGTTTCATTTCTATAAAAATCTAATAAGGATACTAATTCCAACATTTCACATACTGTACTTTAACATTCTTATACGAGTCAAACTAAGATTTATTTAACTAACACCGTGAAATAAAACAACATAGAACATGTTAGGATAGGAGACAACAGTGTTAAGAGGCCATTCCTCCCTACCAATCTCCTGAAGAGCACTCAAACAACGCTTCCTCAGGACCCCCGAGCCTATTCCTGATATTCTTGGCTGAGAACTGGTGGAGAATGCAAATAGTAGAAACCTCTGTCAACTGACTAGTTCAATATTTCAGTAAAATACTCTACTCTTAGCAGTATGATATTCATCTTAAAAGATACACTAGATCAATCAGCAGTTATCCCCTCAAACACTTTCCAAATTTCCCTTCCATTGAATTTCTCTGAAGCACATTTATTCAACCTGAATGATCACTCCTCTAGAATGAGCAACTCAAGCTCTCTTCAATGGGAATTTTTATAAATATTGCCTAGGTCTTTTGGGTCAGTTTTCATTAATTGAGCCACCTGCTCTGATTCCACTTTCTTGGGGAATCATGACCCTAAATGTAGGGAGGTTGCCACCTGCAACATTTCGAAGTGGTTTGAGGATGCTGCCACATGTCAGTTTGCTCTCCACCTAGTCTCCTCCACCAATTTGACTAGTAAACACTCTTTTAACAGCTCTCCTAAGCTATTGTCTCCTCCTTTATTTATTTATAAATAAAATATTCAGAATTTACATTAAATATTCTTGACCCTGCTAATTCATCAATTACAACTTAGTATAAAATTTAACATATTGTCCTCAAATAATATAAAATTGTTTTTTGCAAAATTGGGGCATGTGACAAGTTGTATGATATTGTCCTAAGAAAAGTGATAATCAGTCAAGATGTTCAATTTGTCAAGAATGAATCATGGGATGGAACAATCCACGCAAATGTCAAGATCATGTCAAATGTTGACCATGATGACATGGAGAGGAAGTGGTTCAAACACCACATGTAATTCAACAGATTGCAGAACCAACGACTCCGATGACATCGCGGTTTGCGAGGTGGTTCATCAAAAGGAACATCGACACAAGTGGAAGCTCAAGCTACGCCAACAAGCACACCTAGAGGAGAGTAGACTCCATCAAGAATTTTGTCAAGGTCGACATCAGCAGGACGAGTGGAGACAAGAAGTCTGCGTGAAATATATGAAGCTGGTACACCAAATTCATTCTCTCTCTTTGCTTTATTTTCTCCTATATATGATCCACTAACATTTAAAGAATCTCTCGAAGAAGAATTATGGGAACAAGCCATGGATGAAGAAATATAATGCATCGAGAAGAACCAGACATGGGAGCGGGTAGATGTACCAAAACACAAATATGAAATCAACATCAAATGGATTTACAAGACAAAGTAAGATGATGATGGGAATGTGTAGAAGCACAAAGAAAGAATGGTATCAAGAGGGTTCACACGGAAACCTGGCATAGATTTCAATGAAACTTTTGCACCTACCACATGCATGGATACAATCAGAATAGTCTTGGCCATTGCTGCACAAAAAATGGCCTATTTATCAAATGGATGTTAAGCCATCATTCTTGAATGGCTATCTAGAAGAGGAAGTATATGTGGAACAACCACATGGCTATGAATTTCCAGGTCAAGAGCATAAAGTGTACAAATTGAAAAAGGAACTCTATGATTTGAAGCAAGCTCCTAGATCCTGGTACAGTCGGATTGATTCCTATCTCATTGAAAATGGATTTCACAGAAGTGAAAGTGAACCAACTTTGTACACCAAAGTTAATGAGCAAGGTAAGATGTTAATTGTCTGCCTATATGTAGATGATTTAATATTTATTGGTGAATTTGGCATAGAAGAATTTAAAGTAGTCATGGAAAGTGAATTTGAAATGACTGATCTGGGGCTTATGAAGTTTTTTTTTGGGCCTTGAAGTTCAGCCGTCTGAAAGTGGTATATTCATATCACAGTCTAAATATGCAAGTGATGTTTTGGAAAGATTTAATATGTCTAATTGCAAACCATCCCCAACACTAGTAATAACAGGTTTCAAATTGAGCAAGGATGATGATGGATCAACCGTAGATCCTACGCTGTTTAAAACGATGGTTCGTAGCCTTATGTATTTAACAATGACAAGACCAGAAATAATGTATGGAGTAAGTCTAATCTCAAGATTCATGGAGTTGCCAAAAGACTCTCATTGGAAAAAATCTTAAATCATTCTGAGGTATGTAATTGGCACAAAAGACCTTGGCATTATGTATTCAACCTCATAAAATTTTAAACTCATTGGATACATTGACAGTGGCAATGGAGGAAACATAGATGGTAAAAAGAGCACATTTGGGTACACATTTCATTTTGGTACAGGTGTTATTTATGGGATTCAAAGAAAAAACCCACAGTAAATCTATCTTCAGCAGAAGGAAAGTATGTTGCAGCGACAAGTGTTGCATGTTAAGCTGTCTCGATGTGGAGAATGTTAAAATACTTGTCGCAAAAACAACAAGAACCGACAAACATATTTTGCAACAATAATTCAGCCATAGCATTATCAAAGAATCATGTGTTTCACAAGAAAACCAAGCACATCCACACAAGGTTTCATGTCATAAGAGAGTTGGTGAACAACAAATATTTTTTTTTTGAATTTTCCAAGTCTGAAGATCAACTTGGAGACATCTTTACAAAACCATTGGCAAGGGATACATTTTATTATCTAAGTAGTTTTCTTGGAATGACAAGTTCTGCAAAGTGAACTTTGTCATGCACAGAGCAAGTCTAAGATGTCAAACATTTTGTAAATTTTGTTTAAGAAAATCCCGATCTGCTCATAATTAAGGGGAAGTGTTGGAAATATTAATTACTTGCATATCCATCTCGAAGCTCGTCCGACTTTGCCAGAGACCATATTAGTTTAGATCTTGTCGGTGAGTCTCACAAGAGTGAAGAGTCTATGAGTCAACAAAGAAAACTAGTTGAATTAATTTCTGAAGCTAAGTTTGTAGGTAGAAAGTTATTCTAGCCATTAATGGCAAGTTTGTAGATTCATGTAGAATCAATTTCAGGTTTCCTATAAATAGAAGAAGAAGTTGGTAAAATCACTTGGTGAGAAAGAGAGAAATAGAGAACTTAGAGAGAGTATTGTGAGCAAAGAGTGAATAAGACGAAGCTGTGTAAAAGGATGTGTTTTGTATTACCTATTTTTTTATTTCTGGACAAGTTATATATATATATATCAAATAGTTTATGGTTGAAATGCATGTTTGCTTAGCCCACATTTTCTCAATTATTTGTGTGATGAAAGAATTCATAAATTTCTCACCCAATAAAAGTTTGAGGTTTTAAGAAGTGGTCGAATCAAGTCTTCCTAAATGTTTGGTTAGGTTTTTACTTCATATTACTGATCGGTGAAAAAGATTTGTAATTTCTTCAGTCTAAAAGACTAAGAAATATCCTTGAAAACCACTCAACTTGTCGTTGTTAAAAGCAACCATTAAGAACTTGTCAAGGTAATATTAGTATAGTTGTCTAGAGTTAGAGAAGTTTCTCCAGACAAATATTCTTATCAGTTTTCAATTATGCATTGCTTTATTGAAATATTTTTATTTTGCCACCTCCTATTTCATCGCCCTCAACTTCACTACATTTTCCTCCTCCTCTGTTTCTGCCTCTTACCATTTTTATTTAATTATTTGATCCTAGATTAATTATTTTGGATGCAGGAACAAATGATGACGACTTAACAAGCTTAACTGCATAGGCAAAATAATCAGATGATGAGAAATTCCAGTCCTAAGGTTCATTCCCCTTCCCAAGTCACATGAGCCGTTTGTTTTTGGCGGCTGACCGAGCTGTACACACCTCCCTCTGCAATCCATGCCAGAACCCACTATGCTGGAGCCTGTACTGTCATCTAGATCTGGATTTTTCATTCAAGATTCTCTATCTTTATTTATCTTGGCCGTTAAGGTTTTGCTTCCAAGTGCCAACATTCCTTTTTATATTTTCTCTATTTTATGACTCATATTATCACTGATCACGCTATATTTACAAATGATAATCAATGATATGTTTAGACCAATACTTGAAGTTTATGAAGAACACAAAAAAAAATTACTCAATAAGAATTGAATAAATTAAGATCTCTAACGAATATTAACTGACAATTATTTATAAATTTATTCAAACAACCAGTTAGAGAACGAGAAAAGAAATAAAACAATCCTGACAGTGTAGTAAAACAATCATAATAGCTGGACACTAGTATTTGAAAGAGAGTTGGAAACCAGCAATTGCATAATGCATATACAAATTTATTGATCAAATACATTACAAAATAGGATGATTTCAATACAAACATTGACAATGGTACCATAAATGCTTTGATGCCAACCTCTAAGAACTTTTGGATAAAGATAGGTATCTTTAGTATAGTCTGAAACAGTTAATTGACAAGCCCTATAATACAATAATTCGGGATTTTTCATCCAGTATCTATTCATTTAAGGAGTAAGTTAACGACATATGTCATTAGGCAGTTTTTGTTAGTTTTATTTCATAAGTAATGCATTGTTAGCTTTTATTAATTGGTACTCATTGGTTAATGCCCTATAATATAATAATTCGGGATTTTTCATTAGTATCTATTCATTTAAGGAGTAAGTTAACGACTTACAAATTTGCATTTTTTTAGTTTTGTTGGAATGCAATAGATTCAGTATTTTTGGGTTACTTCGGGATATTATCACAATGTAATTCCAACAATTTGAAATTATCTTTTTAACAATTTTTATCCAAAAATTTATTGAACTGATAATGACTTTAATTTACACTATTTAATATGTCATTAGGCAGTTTTTGCTAGTTTTATTTCATTAAGTGATGCATTGTTAGCATTTATTAACTGGAACTCATTGGTTAAGTTTTGTTGTATTATTATGATAAATATTTCTGGTAGTTTATGTATTCTAGGTTTTAAATTTTAAAGTTGGTGTTTGTAGAAATCAATTGAATTTTTTTGGTAAAGTCTAAATTTAAAAGTTTTTAAATTGTGTTTTTGAATCCATAAATAAATCAACACCTATGTAATTTCCATCTCTAATATATTTTAATATATATAATTTCAAAATATTTTAAAATTTTTCATAAAATTTCAAATAAAATAAAATTAAAAATATATTCTATAAAGTTGAAAACCTAAGGTATTTAAACTACCTTAAATTTTTTGATAATTTAATTTAATTTATGGTTATAAATGATTTTATGATGCTTGGCTCTCAAAAACAAAATCATAAACATTAATTATTTTTTATAGAGGCAATACAGAGTTCACCACTAACCACACAATAATCTCACCAAAACACAAAATAGTATAAGAAATTTAGTAGATGAATTTTACTCACACAATAATCTCAGCAAAACACAATATAGTATAATTAATTGGTTTTAGCTTTCCACCCTATCATTTGCACCCATTTGCATCCATTTGCACCGATCGGATAACCTGACTCTGGTAAGCTGTCACATCCATCATTGCCAATCGTCCCATCAAATGATGGTATGGTGGAAAGCTAACCCCTAAGACACCGTAATTATAGTTAGAAATAATATATAACCCAAACTTTCATTGAAAGGAATATGCCAAATTATAAGTGATTGACAAGTTCAACCCGTAACTTCGCTAGTACAAACGAAGTAAATCATTTCACTAATAAATTTTGAACGAACCATTATTGTAGCTGAGAAGAATACATAAATCTAAGAATGGTTAAAATTGTCGCTAAAAGCAAGATCGGCTGCAGTTTCTTTCCAAGATCAAGATCGAAGAGCTCTACAAGCAAGATCAGCTGCCGTTTATTTCCATATGACTCAGAAAAACCGTTATCCATGCATACAGGCTGCTGAATATTGAATTAGTGAGTGTTTAGGTAGGTTTAAGTCGACCTGACAGAGTCGAAATAACTAGTATTTCTTTCGATCTGTCTGGACATCAGAGACTGGCAGAACACAATGCCCCGGATCTGTCTGGAGATCGCAGCCTTCTCCGAGTATATGATCGTCTGTTACCTGAATATCATATAAAATATATTAACAAGGAGATCGTTGTCAAGTTCCTAAGTAATGAACGCAAAAACAGCACATCAATATTATACTTACGTTCGTCGTCAAGGCAACTATGGCTGCGCTCCGTGGTATGTTTAGAGGTCAATGATATTGTTGAATTAGAAGTTGGAAGCACAAAACAAATAGAAGAACTCTAGCAAATACAAAAACAGATTATGTTCCATACCTCCTTCATTTTGTGTATGACACTGTAACCCTGTTGCTTTCTTTTTATCGTTTCCATGTCTGGTTCTGAAGTTCAGAAACCAATAGTAAACATTTCCCACCCCAACTTGGCCATATTGTTGGAGATTCGCAGTTATATCTGCCCTTTGATTCATATTAGGCGAATGAAGACCACTTTTAAAAATAGATTCCAGCACTTCCCTCTGTTTAGCGGTCGGCTTCCACATAGGATTACGTGCTGTGCAATATTG
>LPNX010213323.1:62323-220792 GCA_001517045.1 Pseudotsuga menziesii
ATTACCTTGTTCTGGTTGCATTCTCTAGTATCAATAATTCCGTCCACTGCCTTGTTTTTGTTCGATTCTGTAATATCCATATTTCATTGTATTACTTCCATGTTAAGTTTGAAGTCACAAAATAATTAAAACTCCAGCAAATACAAAAACCTATTATGTTTAATACCTCCTTCACCATGTGTGTGTCGACGATGTAACAGCTGTAACCTTATTGCTTTCTCTTTATCCTTTCTTTGTTTGGCTCTGAAGATTCTTTCAACATTTCTTGTTTCTATTTGGCCATATTGTTGGAGAGTAGCAGTGATCTCTGATACTTGATCCTCACTAGGCGAATGAAGACCACTTTTATAAATAGAATCCATCACTTCCCTTTGTTTAACGTTCGACTTCCATCTTCGCTTACCTGCTGTGTTATATTTTTTTGTGCTTTCATTTTCCCCGGATAAAGAAGTAAATAACATACAGAAAGGAAAGCAATAAAATAGACCAAAACTCTTGAAAAGATATGAAAAAGACTAATCAAATACCTCTAATATTTTCATCCGTTGGTTGCTTCTGATTCCATTCTGTACCATCCACAATTCCGTCGATTGCCTGGTTCTTGTTTGATTCTGTACTATCCACAATTCCATCCATTGCCTGGTTCTGGTTCGTTTCTGTACCATCCACAATTCCATCCATTGCCTGGTTCTGGTTCGATTCTGTAATATCCCTCCTGCACTGCTTTTCTCTAGACAATTTAGACAATATCATTGACAATAAAATTATATTTATAAGCTACAGATTAACACACACACATATATATATATATATATATATATATATATATATATATATATATATATGTATGCAGTGGATGGAAGATGGGCATTATGGAGGTCGCAAATATATTTTAAAAACCGTTGGATAGCATGGTTATTTTTGGGAATTGACTTGCCATGGTGACGAGTACAACATTTTAATTTTAATTTTCATGTCATTATATCAATGCTGAACTCGGTGCTCTATATTCTAATATGACGTTCTCGTTCTCATGAAACTAACTTGAAGACATTATTTATTTATTTTTTGAATTTAAGATTAACTATTTTTTTTAAATAAATTAAAATATAAAAATTCATTTTCAATGGTTTATTAATTGAACCAGATTGTAACTTTTTATCCATAAAATTATGGTTTAAACTGTTTTTTCAAAATAAGTTTTTGAAAAGAACATATACCTGCTATTCAAGGAAGAATGAACTATTTTTTTCTCCTAGAATTTAAGATTAAATAAATTTTTTAAATAAATTAAAATATAAAAAAATTATTTTTAATTGTTTATTAATTGAATTAAATTGTAATATTTTGTCAAATCATAGTCTAAATTGTTTTTTAAAGATATTTAGAAAATAACATATACTTCTTGTCACCAATCCAAAATAACATGGAGCAAGTTAAATTTAAACTTGACTGAAAAAGTATTATCACAACCAAAGCTCCCAACCATCTAATTTAAACTCTATTAACCTAAACTATTATTTAAACTATTATTTTTTTAGATAAACTTGTAACTTAAAAAAATATATTTTTAGCTATTCTGTATTACAGCCATGCAATACAGCCTTTTGATTAATTAACTTAAAACGATGTTTGCGTTTGCAGGGTTGGAAAAATGGAAGACTGTAAACGTCTAGCTAAAGCTTATTCGAATTGTAAATGCAACTATATAATATTTTTCTTGGCTGTTGTGATGGTATTCTGGATTCTAACCAACATCATATAATAAGTTTATATAAATTTAATTTTAATTTTAAAAATGATTTAAAAATAATAATAATATATATATATATATATATAATTTAATGGGTTAGTTCAAGAACTGTTAATTGTAAGTAAAAATTAGCACTTGAGGTCTCTATCAATTTAGGCTCCTTATGGTGGTCTAGTAGCTTTCATGAAATTTTTTACATGTATATCTATCTATCTATAGATTCATTAATATATAATTTTATTTTTTGTTTTAAAATAAAATATATAAACATATTAATTAAGATTACCAATATCATTTAACATGTAACAATGTTATAAATAAAAGTTAACAGATTTAAAATATTAATAATAAAAAAATATTTAAAACATTTAAAAGGTTAATATTATATATTATGATGATGAAAAATATAGTTATCTTTGATAAAACTAATTTTGGATGATTATAGCTTAAGAAATAAAAGTAAGAAACTACTTGATTTGTTTTAGAATTTTTTTATTTGCTAAAAAATCTAGAAGACAAGAGTTCCTAAATTACCATATTTTTGATAAGTCAAAAGGTGAAGAAAGTTCATATTATGACAATTTTTTTTGAAACTCAAATTTAATGTGGGTACACCTAGGGAAATCTAAGAGAAAATGTTATTCATTGTCAACACTCATAATCTCACAAAGATGACAAATCCTATGAGATTTAATCCTTGTTTTAGCTATGCTGTTCTTCATTCTTATTTTAGAGAGAGATACTTTTGATCTTCTAAATTAAGGTGAATGATCTCCTTATAATATTTTAGTTCTTTTAACCTTTACATTTTTTTTCTGCCACACCTTCTTTTTAAACTTCAAAGCAATAATAATTTTAATATCATCTATATTTTTCAAAGTGATAATTTCATCTTTCCCAAAGTTTAAGCCAAGACATGGAATCTTTATGACAACCATGCTTGCACCTCATGTGGTTTTGACTAGATTTTAAAGCAATTTTAGGAAATCTATGATCTCCCAAATGATTTAATTTTGACTTGTACATTATCTACCTAGTCATATCTATGCTATGAATGGGAGAAAACCCCACTTTTAGGAGGAGAATATGATAGGGTGTATTTCTTTTAATTTGAAGATGATAAGTTATTAACCACTTCTAGACTCTCCTCAATCTTTCTCCAAGATTATCTAGAGATGTTGCATCCCTAAATTTCACCCATATATGAGAATGGGAGTGACAAGACTCTCAAAGAGAAGTTTCTTTTTGCCCCACAACCCAAGTTTTGTTGGTTTACAATTGTTTTAAATACCAAAATGAGAATTTGCACCCTCCATTAACCATTGTAGTTTTAGTTGAGCTTGTGATGAAAATCAATCCCCAGAATTTTTTTAAAAGTCAATTTCTCCAAGTTGTTGTTGTCATAACAAAGATTAGTGTAAGTCACCTTATTATATTTGATTATGATCACTTTTGTTTTGACAGTGCTAACAATGATACCCATACTAGAGAATAAATCCTTGAGGATTCTTAATTTCTTATCAAGGTTAGAGGGAAAGCTTGCTAGAAGAATCATATATCATCAACCTAAATAAGAAACATGATAACTATTCCAGTTAATGTCATGCCAATGCATCTAGTCTCTACTAAACAACATTATAACATGTTGATGTATATACAAAAAGGGTAAAGGAGAAACAACAACTTTGCTTAACTAATATAATACAATTAATATTTTGTGAATATTCCTATTAAGTGTTCTTAAACTTGCAAATGAATTTCTTGTATAACTTATTCCAGTGACTCTCAACTCTTTCCATGATAATCTTCTCTTATAATTAGCATAATTAACATTATTGTAGAAGAGAGTCTCGAAAATAGAATTTGATAAGTCCTTACCATTTTTTTAAGGGTAAGGTCTTACAGACTTTTGCTTGTGCATGTATAATATTCCCCATAACTTTATTTCTAGGTAGTGTATCAAAATATTTTCTAATGTCCACGAAAAAAGAAAAGGAGTTTGGATGTTTTCCGATTCATTTGTTTGTAATGATCCTTACAATAATGAGGTGGTTTATGGTGAAATGATACCCTTTAAAACTAGCTTGTCATTTAACCATTTTACTTTGAATTTCTAACCATATGATGATCTTATTTATAAAAAAAAATACCATATAGTTTGGCTAATTGTGCGAAAATCATAATGGCGCTATAATTAGCTGTTATTTTTATAGTTTTTTTATAAATGGGAACAATAAACCTTTGATCCCAAGGTTTAGGGAATCCTTTCTTGATTGCTAGATTGAAGAGCTTGTGGATGTTACCATTGAGGAAATCCCTCTATTTTTTGGGATTTTTTTTGTAACCTTCAATGTCCATAGATTTCCCATTCATGAGGTGCTTAATCTCAAAATCTATGTCTTCTAAATAAAATAACCCATCCTCCATAAAGATGGGCGAAATGTTGTAAGTGACATCAGAGGATTCATAAGGATTCATAAGATAGTAATCTTAGTCCTTCAAAACAATCATATTATTCCCTTTAGTTTTGTGAGTTAGAATTTGAGTGCATAATTTCTTACAATCCAGCTTAGGGAGTTGTTAAAGAAGCAAGCTTATAATTCTTAGTATTTATATAATACTTTTTTTTTTCTTTTCCGTTGTCTTCTAATGTTAAAGTTACATGGGAAGTGAGTTATGGTTGAATATGTTATTATGGTAATTTCTCTTTTATATTAATAAGTATTGAATAGTTGAATTTTTAAAAGTTAAATTAAGCATGAGTACTATTATTCTAGTAGAAATTCCACTTTTATTTCAACAATTAACTTTCAATAATAACATTTTGTCAATACTAAAAATTAAAATTTATAAATATAATTAAGTATTTATTTAGTGTATTAGTATATATCAAATATTATTCTTTTCTAAATTTCATGGACACAAAATCCCAATGCAAGAAACTTGCTATGGTTAATGAGCAACATTCCCTTTTCATATCATAAATGAATTTACAAGTGATAATGGAATTTTTTTTTAGCAATACATTAAGTGTTTATGAATTAAAAAAACTGTATAAAGAGTGATTTAATCCAAAGAATTTTGATCTCCATAAAGTGTTAACATGTCTAACAAAATTTATATACATTTCTTAAAATACAAGAATAATAAAATTTACACTCAATCTTAAAAAAAAATTCAAATAAATAACTAGAGAATAAGAAAAAAATAAAACAATCACAATAACTAGTGTAGTATTTGAACAACTAAAGAACAAGAAAATAAATAAAACAATAATAATAGCTAGTGGGTGTAGTATTTGAAAGGGACTTGCAAAATTTGCATCAAAGAGGTGCATTCTATAGCTCAGTATGGGAGAGATGTGTAACTCCTTCTATGCTTATCCTAGAGTTGACACGTATCATTTATAAAAAATAATAAAATATTATTAAAAATAACATGTCGGCTTAAATTAAATTTAAATTATTTAGATTTGCATATACATATACATATATATATATA
Organism: Pseudotsuga menziesii; assembly: GCA_001517045.1. Taxonomy (NCBI): domain Eukaryota; kingdom Viridiplantae; phylum Streptophyta; class Pinopsida; order Pinales; family Pinaceae; genus Pseudotsuga; species Pseudotsuga menziesii. The sequence continues at coordinate 67,578 of LPNX010213323.1, forward strand.
TATGTGTGTGTGTGTGTGTGTGTGTGTGTGTGTAACAATATAAATTAGATAAACTAAAACCATAAACATTGGATTACACATTTCATCAACACTTACACTCTAAAAAAGGGTTTACACCTTGATATATTTGATCCCTCTCGGTGTTTGGTAGATCTTCTTTTAGATGGATCTTATAAATTAAGATGAGACACTTACATGGTAGAAGCTTGACAAGACATCAAAGAAACATTCACAAACAATAATTGTAACTATTACACGAACTCTCATGTTCATTATGGAGAACTTATGCATTCATCATGAATAATTGTTGTCACATTTCCAACAATATTCACTTTGAGGACACATCAAGTGATACTTTGACCATATTTATTTACCACCTTTTCTGCAAGCCAAAAAAAAGTAAAAAATTACCATAATTTTTTAACAATGCTAGCTTTATAAAAATGTTTGTACATAGTTTTTTTAGTGCCTAACTTCTTGATATCTACTCTACTTCCATCAATAATATGTCTTACAAAATGGTATTTTATAGAAATAAGATTTGTCTCATTGTCGTAAGTTGTATTGTTATAGAAATGTATATAACACTTCACCTTGTCCAATACTTTTGCAAACACACCCAATATACTCTAACAAAATTGTCTCTTAGAAATGCACATGGTAATATGTTTCACTTTTTCTCCTTTTACAATGATAAACTTTTATAAAAGTTAAGATGAACTAAAAATATATGTTCATAAATATACAAATCCATCAATAATTAGATAATGGTGTATTAAAACAAAAGTTTCCATTGTAAATAAGCTTTTATATGATCATTTTTTTTCTCAATTAAAAAAATTATTTTTATCTTATTTAACTTTTATTTTCTTTAAAGGCCATTTATTATTATTTCAAACATCTCATAAGTACTCACAAAAAACCTACCCCCCATATCTAGATTTTCATTTTTTTAACATATTTTTTATATACACTTTTAATATAGTCAAGATTAGGACGAACTCATGAACTAGATAACTAAACCGAGTGTTGGTCTATTCCTAAAACTCTGTGGGTGGAAAGGGTTTTCCATCTGTGTGAGTCTATGAGGGTTGAGGACAAAAATCACATTCCCTTAGAGTGTTAGGGATAACCTTGACTTGAGATCGAGTCAAAGGTGGTTAGGTCTAGCACATGGTTTGGGCACATGGTTTATTGTAGCCCATGGTATTGTCCCATGGTATTGCATGTGTTAACCTTGACTCGGGATTGAGTCAAAGGCGGTTAGGTCTAGCACATGGTTTGGGCACATGGTTTGTTGTAGCCCATGGTATTGTCCCATGGTATTGCATGTGATTAAGCCTTTATAAGGCTTGAGGAGGCTCCATTGTAATTGTACTAGATGTGTGCATTGTATTGTATTGGAAGAGAGACTTTGAGAGCATGAAGAGGAAGTGCAGCGGTTTTGCTGCAGGGTGTATCCCTTCATCTTTCTGGATTGCAATAAAAGGACTGGAAAATTTCTTTGTGGACGTATCTCATAGTTTGGGTGAACCACGCTATATCTATGTCTCTCTGTACTGTTTTAATTTGTTTTGCATCTTGTTTATAAATTTAACTGTATATCTGTTATTGCTCTGCGGTCTTATTTTTCTAACAATTGGTATCAGAGCCAAAAGGTCTATTTGGTTTGTAAACTCACAGGAAAGAAGGGTTCCTGGTTCGAGTGGGAGCAATGGCAGAAGAAGGAAAGTTTAGGGTCGAGAAATTTAACGCCCAAAACTATCAGTTATGGAAGATGCAAATGGAGGACTATCTGTACCTTCCATTGGGCAAAAAAGAAAAACAGCCAGCGGCTATGAAGAATGAAGAATGGGAGGTTCTTGACAGAAAGGCACTAGGAACAATATGGTTGTGCCTGGCTTCGTCGGTGGCCTTCAATATTTCAAAAGAAATAACAACAGAGGGTGTGATGAGCGCATTGAGTAAGCTCTACGAAAAACCCTCGGCTTCTAACAAGGTATTTTTAATGAAGCGTTTATTTAATATGAAGATGTCGGAAAGTGGATCTGTTGCTGACCATTTAAATGAGTTTAATATACTTACCAGTCAGTTAAGTTCTGTAAAAGTGAACTTTGATGATGAGGTTAGGGATCTTCTAATCTTGTGCTCATTGCTAGAAAGCTGGAATAGCTTGGTCATGGCTGTAAGTAACTCTATCCCTAGTTCAAGCACTCTTAAGTTTGATGATGTTGTTATTGTTATTCTTAGTGAGGAAATGCGAAGGAAAAGCACAGGTGAGACATCAGGTAATGCGTTGACCATGGAGAGCAGAGGGAGACAAAAAGAGAGAGGAAGGAGCCCAGAAAATCGTGCCAAGTCTAAAGAGGGAAGATCCAAGTCCAGATTCGAAAAAATAGAATGTTGCAATTGCGGTAAGAAAGGACATCTAAAGAAAGACTGTAGAGCACCAAAGAAGAAAGGTGAGAGGCAGCAAGAGACTACCCAGGAAGCTAATGTAGCAAGTGATGTGTTACAAGATGCTTTGATTCTTGCATTAGATAATACTAGTGATTACTGGGTAGTAGATTCAGGGGCTTCATGTCATGCTACACCCCATAGGAAATTCTTTTATGATTATGTTCAAGGTGATTTTGGGCATGTGTTATTGGGGGATGATGAACCATGTAAAATTGTTGGAAAGGTAAAGTATGGATCAAACTAAATAATGGAAATGACTGGTTTCTAAAGGATGTAAGGCACATTCCTGCTATGAAAAGAAATCTGATCTGAACAGGGCAGTTGGGAGATGGTGGTTTTTTGTCTACGTTTGGAGAAACGTGGTGGAAGGTTACTAAAGGATCAATGGTAATTGCAAAAGGAGATAGGATAGGTACGTTATATTTATGTCCTCATAACACTGATTATTCTATTTCTGTAGCTTCCACAGAAACAGGTGTAGCGTTGTGGCATCATAGGCTTGGCCACATGAGTGAGAAGGGGATGCAGATTCTCCACTCAAGGAAACTGCTTCCAGATCTGAATTAGGTAAGTTTGGAATTTTGTGAGAACTATGTTTATGGAAAATAGAAGAGAGTTAGATTTCTCAGGGTTGGGAAACAAAAGAAGAGTGAAAAGTTAGAGCTTGTCCATACAGATGTATGGGGACCAGCTCAGGTATAATCTCTTGGTGGCTCTCGTTATTATGTTACTTTTATTGATCATGCAACTAGAAAAACTTGGGTTTATTGCATTAGACAGAAATCTGATGTGTTTGATACTTTTAAGAAGTGGAAAGCTTTGGCTGAGAATGAGACAGGAAAAAGGTTGAAATGTCACATATCTGATAATGGAGGCGAGTATTGTAGCAAGGAGTTTGACAGTTACTATTCACACAATGGGATTCGCAGAGAGAAGACAGTCCCTGGAACACCCCAAGAAAATGATGTGTTAGAAAGGATGAACAGAACAATCATGGATCATGCAAGGTGTATGAGATTGCATGCAGGGTTGCCCTTACAGTTTTGGGCTGATGCTATAAACATTGCTGTTTATTTAATAAACAGAGGACCTTCAAGCGCTTTGGATGGTGGAATTCCAGAGGAGGCATGGACAGGTAAACAGGTAAAATACTCATTTCTGAGAACTTTTGGTTGTGAAGCATTTGTCCATATTGATAAAGACGATGGAACAAAGCTTGAAGCTAAATCCAAGAAATGTACCTTTATTGGATACGGGGTTGATGATTTTGGTTATCACTTATGGGATCTTAAAAATCACAAAATCATTAGGAGTAGAGATGTAGTATTCAATGAAAAGGTCATGTACAAAGATCAGTTGTAGGGAAAGAAAGAAGAAAAGGAAAACATAGAGTACACAGTGCTTGATGAAATCAAAGAAAATGAAGTTCCAAAAGCACCAAAAAATCAAGAGCAGCAGCAGGTACCTAAAACTCCTGCAACTGTAAGAAGGTCTACTAGGTTAAGTAGACCCCCTGAATGATTCTCTCCTTCACTGTATTATTTATTGATGACTGATTCTGGTGAGCCAGAATGTTTTGAAGAAGCAATGCAGGTAGAAACTAGAAAGAAGTGGGAGCAAGGCATGGAAGAGGAGATGGACTCATTGGTAAGAAACCAGACTTGAGATCTGGTTAAGTTGCCTATAGGAAAAAGGGTATTGCAGAATAAATGGGTTTACAAGTTGAAGGAAGAAGATGGAGGAAAGAAGCGGTACAAGGCTAGATTTGTTGTAAAGGGGTTTGCACAAAAGAAAGGTATAGAATTTGATGAAATATTTTCTCCTGTTGTTAAAATGACTTCAATTAGAACTCTTTTAAGTCTAGTGGTGATAGAAGATTTGCATCTTGAACAATTAGATGTAAAAATGGCCTTTCTCCATGGGGATTTGGAGGAAGAGATTTATATGTAGTAGCCACAAGGGTATGAGGTCAAAGGAAAGGAGAATTTGGTTTGTAGGTTGAAGAAGAGCTTGTATGGCCTGAAGCAAGCCCCAAGGTAGTGGTATTTAAAATTTGATAAGTTTATGACAGAACAAGGTTATGATAGATGTCATTCTAACCACTGTGTTTATTTCAAGAGGCTAGATAATGGAAGATATATTATCTTGTTATTATATGTGGATGACATGCTTGTTGCAGGGTCTAACATGCAGGATATAAATGTGCTCAAAAGAAAACTAGCTAAATCATTTGCGATGAAGGATTTGGGTGCTGCAAAGCAAATCCTTGGTATGAGAATAACAAGAGACAGGAAAAATCGCAAATTGACATTGTCTCAAGGTGAGTACATAGAAAAGGTGTTGCAAAGGTTTAGAATGCAAAATGAAAAACCAGTTAGCACACCTTTGGCAAGCCATTTCAAACTAAGAAAGCATATGTGTCCATAGACACAGGAAGAGATAGATTACATGTCCAAGATTCCCTATTCATTAACAGTTGGGAGCTTGATGTATGCCATGGTGTGCACAAGACCAGATATTGCACATGCAGTGGGAGTTGTGAGCAGGTATATGAATAATCTAGGTAAAGAGCACTGGAAAGTAGTACAGTGGATTCTCAGGTATTTGAGAGGTACCACTTCTCATGCATTATGTTTTGGAGGTTTAGACACTGTTCTATAGGGATATGTTGATGCAGATATGGCTGGTGATAAAGACAACAGGAGGAGCACCACAGGTTATGTGTTCACTGTAGGTGGAACAAGAGTAAGTTGGATTTCAAAACCACAACAGGTTGTTGCACTTTCAACAACGGAATCAGAGTATGTTGCTGCTACATAGGCTAGTAAGGAGATGATTTGGTTGCAGAGGTTCATGGAAGAATTGGGTAAGAAACAGGAGAATAGTAGGCTGTACAGTGACAGCCAAAGTTCCATTCATCTTGCAAAGAACTCAGTCTTTCATTCAAGGAATAAACATATAGAACTCAAATACCACTTCATAAGATCTGTTCTAAATGAAGAACTGTTAAAACTGGAAAAGATTCACACTAGCCAGAATCCTACAGACATGTTGACAAAGGGAGTAACCAGAGAGAAACTGAGTTCCTGCTCAAATTCTATTGGCCTTAAAGCATGAAGGTGAAAAGAAGAAATTTGCCAAGTCCAAGGTCTAGCAAGTGCAACAACAGTAGAGTTGCTGTGATTAGTCACCATGAAGGCACATAAAAAATAAAATGTAATGGATCAGTTTGCATGTAAATGGGCATATGGATGTAAGACCTAGTAAGGCATGCATACCCCTGGTAACTCACCGGTAAAGTCGGGAGATAGACCTAGGTGATAGGGGGTGTATGCAAGATTCCTCGATAAATACTTGAGGGGAGTTGGTGATTGCTCCAAGTCAAGTTTAAAGGGGGGATGGTTAGGGTTAAAATTGACTTGAGATCGAGTCAAAGGTGGTTAAGTATAGCACATGGTTTGGGCACATGGTTTGTTGTAGCCCATGGTATTGTCCCATGGTATTGCATGTGTTAACCTTGACTCGGGATTGAGTCAAAGGTGCTTAGGTCTAGCACATGGTTTGGGAACATGGTTTGTTGCAGCCCATGGTATTGTCCCATGGTATTGCATGTGATTAAGCATTTATAAGGCTTGAGGAGGTTCCATTGTAATTGTACTAGATGTGTGCATTATATTGTACTGGAAGAGAGACTGTGAGAGCGTGAAGAGGAAGTGCAATGATTTTGCTGCAGGGTGTATCCCTTCATCTTTCTGGACTGCAATAAAAGGACTAGCAAATTTATTTGTGGATGTAGCCCATCGTTTGGGTGAACCACATTATATCTGTGTCTCTCTCTACTGTTTTAATTTGTTTTGCATCTTGTTTATAAATTTAACTGTATATCTGTTATTGCTCTGCGGTCCTGTTTTTCTAACATAGAGTGTGGTTCTTACAGCCACAATAGATGTGAGTTTCATAGTATTTTCTACAACACAAACCTTGATATCCTCTTAACTTGCCAAAACTATAGTGAGCTTGGAAAGCTTCTTGGCAAGCCTTTTGAGCTCAAGAACAAGATTCAAAAGTAAACCAAATATTATCCTTCTGAAGGTCTGATAGACAACAGTTGGTCTCAATGAACGTTAATCATCATCATCAAGATTTTTGTACACTTTTTAAATTTTATTTTATGATATATTTTAATTATTATATAAAAAAACAATTTTTATTTGCATGAAAGCATGACCTAAAAACTATCATTTTAAGACTTAAAAATTAATGTTTTTTTATATGAATATGAAAATAATATACAAGTTATTCTTAAGTTTTTTAACATTTTTTTAAATACATTTTATTTTTATTTTTATAATAAATATATAATAAAAAAATAAATTTATATTTCTTTATAGAGACACATTACCATGCAGGCAACTATATAATCTTCCTCACTTGTATATAAAGCCAATTGTAAGGATTTCCCATCCTTAGTTTCTTAAATACACACCAAACTATACTAACTAATATTAAAGCATGCTTATAACAATGAAAATACTCAATACTTGAAGTATCACAACAACTTAATGAAAAATATCTCTTTAAATGTCAAAATTTTCCAAGAAGGTAGTAGTGTTCCTGCATCAGTAGGACTTCTTTTTTGCTTTTTTGGATGCTGAGAATGGAATTATAACTTTCTACCAACTAGAATACTAGGCATATTCCTAGATAAAAGAAATATTTTGGTTTCTTGACCTTCTATGCTCAGGACTCTAAGAATAATAATGCATGATATCTCTAAGAACTTGCTCCATGAAAATGTTTCTTCGAATAATTCTTTCAAGAGTTATTCCACCTCTCAACAAACTTATCCTCTCAATAATTCAAGAAAGGCCCCCTCAACTCCCCTTCACTTTGTATTTTATCAAATTCTCATGCACACCTCCCCAAGTCTTCTCATCCACCCTCATTTATGGGTCATGAACCACCCCTTCTAGATGGAAAGAATATCAAAAATAAAAATAACTAATTAAATAATTATGAATAAAAAGTAAAAAATATTTAATTAGATACTAGCCTATAAATGAATTTTACATTTTCCCAAATTTATCACACCCGACTGTAACTATCTAATTCATTATATCAACAATTAATGAAAGTCAAGAAGGATACTTAATGCAACTAGATATTTATATTTACTCTATACACTCCCTACAATTAATTACCATTTATTCAATAATTAATACATTAATTAATTATATTAGTGGGCATGCACAATATAGGTATACATAGCTACTGTATATTTACATGAGTGTGTACTAATTGTAAACAATCATTCTTCTAATGCATAGTTCCTATATGTTCCCATTATCATCCAATTATGCAATATAAAAAATATAAATCTCAACATCTAACAATCACACTAGTTTAAAATAATTCAATATAAACCACACAACATAATACTATCCTCACACATGAGTAAACCGAGGATTTTAGAACAAAAAAAATAATCATGTTGTTAAATAACTAACTCACAACACATTTCTGACTTATTTCAAACCATCCTTCCTTCTTAACATGTTTCCATATTCCACATCCTATCTTTTCTTTTAATGGGATATATTGGAGCATTGACTATATTTACCTATCCCTAGATAGAACCTATAAGTGTAAGTGGAACTATCAACTATATCGACCAAGCCTCCCTGATAGGCATATGGTAGTCATTATCACAAAACTTTGGGATCATGTCTTCGCATAGCTCTCCCATGACTCCAGGTTTGGGAGAGTACGTGGTGATAAATTCCTTCACCCATCCTTATATAACTAGAGATAACACTATAAATTGAGCCATATTGTGCAATTATTATTATTATTATTAAATTCACGTCATCAAACAAACAACCGATCTAGGAAAGTTTTACATTGATCCAGATTTATAGGAGAACGAAATAAAATAGCATATATATACAATAAACTCACATGCGCATACATATTGCAAGAGACATAATGATACAATAAACTTAGTTTCTATAAAATGAATGAAACAAAAGAAAGTGTAAACTAAAAGCAAGTAGAATGGTGGTAGCTATATCTCTGAGAAGATATGTGGTAGCTATTCTCATTCGTGACAAGATAAATACAAAAGAAGGACAAAAGGGCCTATTTATCATAAGTATGAGGGAAAGAAACCTAAATATCCAAAAACCTAACCATAGAAAATGAACCGTCATAAAGTTTGTGGCCCCAAGGTGGTTAGTTGAACAATCAACTTCACGGGGTAATAACTTTTGGATATGATCTTCGTTTAGGGTGCTCGATAGTCTATTAGAAATATCTATTTGAAAACTTACGACAGTCGATAAAACCCAATTGATATCCTATGGCTATCATCTAGGTCATGATGGACCAAAAAATCATCATTTAGGACCTCAAAATGACCCCATAAGTTCAAGACCCAAAAAACAATAGAAAATTAATAGAAAAATGCCAACATGGAAAATTGTTTTGATCCAGTGGAGTAGGTGGGTGGGTATTGCGATACTGCCATGAAATTATTATTTTTTATTTAAATATTTTTTACAATTATTTTTATGTAAAGAGTTACTAAAAAGTCAAAACAAAAAACTCAAAGTAACACTTTGCACAACAAACTATTTTTTATATATAGAAATAAAAGAAAAAGGAACTTGTAAAGTTCATCTACATTAAGGGACACCACCATGGCCCAAGAGAACATTTGTAAGAAAGCTATAGATATATTTACCAATCAAATCCAATCTAAAACTCAACATCTAGACCAGATCCTAGATCATAGCGATTTATGGATTCATTGGAGATTTGATTGGGATGGAAGAAGACCTGGGGAAAACTATATAAGAGTGCACTGCGATAGCATTGGACGTCGTGTTGTCCATAGAGGAACTATTTGAGTGTTCTCTCTTTTCATAAGTCCATCTACTTGTTATGGACTCTAGAAGAGAGTGTCGCGATGAAGTGAGTCCTTGCATTCTAGTCCATGGTGGTGATCCAGCTCGGGGGTGGAGAGGAGAAAATAGTCAAGTTGCTTTCTCCTATGGTTGGGAGGAGTTGATTCTCCAAGTACTATTTTTTTTTTCCGGAAATATCTCAATTAATTAGATGTGATTTATTTTCTCATATACTTCAGCTTGACTTAGAGTTCTTTTTCTTACCAATGAAATGAACAGTAAACAAACTATTTGTAGATTTTGAAACCGTATTTTATAAAACTATGAACTATGTTGCATTTGATCGAAATAAAGTCTCTAGTTTGCTACACATTTTATTTAAATTTAACTAGACCTTTAGAACAAATCACAAAAATCTTGGCTTAAATTGTTACATAGAGTTTATTCAAATGAATTGGTTCTTGATTTCGATTTGTAGAGTCTATTGTTTTAATTATCTTATCGATCAGATACAAGATGAAAATAATTTTGGGATGTCAATCTAATGAAAAATTGTTTCTTTTATTATATTATATATAATTCGATGAAGTAGTCATGGGGTAGTTCAAATAATCTACAAAAAATGATGGTACTAAATGAAAATCATAAATTCCTGTTATTGAAAACAAAATTATGGAATACCCCTTTAAATCCAATAATAAAAGTTCACTACAAACTACTTTAGCATTTATTTCATGAGTTGAAAATTAGATATTCCATATGGCAATCGAATCCATTTCAACTAATAATCATCAAATGTTGAATTCTTGTGTTTTTCTGAAAAAAATGTATTGTCCCCTAAATTTTTTATTTCAAGATCGCTTGTTGGAACTATCCCATATATTGTAATGGGTGAACAACTAAAAAGTATTGATCTGTCGCCTGTAAAGCAAGAAAATTCAAGTCAAACTCCTTGGATTTATAACAATTCCAAGTTGTCTATATATATATANTACTAGGATATGACTATGTACAACTTTAAAAGAAAAACAAGTTTACAAGGGTATGGTAGCTATCTTCCATTAGTGAAATTATTTTAACAAAGACATCACCCCTGGATTTGATTAGAATTCCTAAGGAATCCTTGTGCAAATTTTTCCATACTTAACAACTCCCAATCATTTTCTTTTATTATCTCTCCACCTAGAAGATCCATGAGTGGATATGTCTACCTCATGTTGAAGTTGAACCTCCAATATTTGCATAGATAACAACCATTGGTGCCACAGTGGAATTTTTGGATATTAGTGTTAATATGATTGAAAGAAGTCGACCTTGATTTAGTTAGCAGATCGTAACTTTGTGTTAACACACCAATAGAGGAAAATTTAACTCAAAATGGGCCTTTTAAGTCTAATTCAAATTCCATATCATCATGTGTTAGTAAATGAAATTGATTTAAATTTGAAATATTGTATAAGTCTTAAACACTTTTTTAATACAAATTTGGGGATAGGTATCATAAAAAACTACTTTTTTGTCTGTATTTTCGACATATCTCCTTGTGTTTTTACTAAAATTTCGATTGGGAGAGACCCTTGGATGTGGAAATAAATTTCGCATCCAACGAGTACCTACTCAACATACTTTTGATGGACACCTCTACCCCCAAAACAAGAAATAACTGAAAAAATGTGATGATGATGTATTTCTTGTTTTTGGGGTAGTGGGGTCCATCAAAGGTACGTCAAGTGGGTACTCGTTGGATGCAAAATTTAGTTCTTCATCCAACGAGCCCTCCCAGTCGAAATTTTAGTAAAGGAACAAGGAGACATGTTGAAAATACAAACAAAAAAATATTTTTTTCTTTTCTTCCTCCAAAATTAATAAATAATATTTTATTATTTTAACTATTATTTTAGTAATTTTTTTAAGGAGGCCCATTTTAAGTTGAAATTTCCTCTAATGGGATAGTTGGCCATAAGTGAATCCTAGAGGATCAAGAATAAGTTGGAGTAATGTCTAGTTATGTGTAGAAATAATCATGACGCCATTATCTCTCCTTATGGTTGCAACAAAAAGTTAACTGTTGGATGACTACTTGTTGAACTGACCATCCTTTTTTGTTGGCATTCCCACCTTCAAGGAAGATCAGTCCCTTAAATAAATTATGTGTTAAGATCTCTGTATGTCCATTATTTTTGGACCAAGTCTAATAGTTGAGATATGTTATATTTTTGATAATTTTTCCTTACAATATATTATGTAGCAGCATAAGTTAAACCATAAACATGCAAAGTGGGTGGAGTTCCTTCAAAGTTTTACTTTTGTTTTGAAGCACATTAGTGAAAAGGAAAATATGGTTGCCGATGCTTTAAGTAGGAGATGTTTGTTCATGCAGGAGAGTCAAATACATATTTTGGGCTTTGATTATTTGAAAGACTTATATGACGTTGATGCATATTTTAAATAAGCTTTTGCAGCATGTAAAAATTTAGTCAATAGGGATAGCAGTCCATGGAAAGAGTTCATGTTGTAGGATAGACTATTATTCAAGAACAATCAGTTATGTATTCCAAATTTCTTAATGAGGGAAAACTTAATTTAGGAAAAACATAATGGAGGGTTGAAAAGACACTTTGGTGTTGATAAAACACTTGGGCAGCTGAGTCACTTTTATTTGTGGCCTAAGATGAAGGAAGATGCACAACGGTACATGAACAAGTGCAATATATGTCAATATGTTAAACGAAGGAGTTAGAATGTTGGATTGTACATTCCTTCACCTATTCCTAATAGACATTGGGATTCGGTAAGCATGGATTTTGTTTTGGGTTTATCGAGAACTCAACGAGGTAATGTTCAATACTTGTAGTAGTGGAAAGATTTACAAAAGTGGCTCATTTCATTCCATGTTACAAAACTCGTTATGCTACCCATGTGGCTAATTTGTTTTTTAATGAGATTGTTCAGTTGCATAGATTTCCAAAAAGTATAATTTTTGACAGGGACACAAGATTCACAGGGCATTTCTGGAGGACTCTGTGGAAGAAGCTTGGCACTAAGCTAAACTTTAGCTCAGCCTATCATCCACAATTTGATGGACAGATAGAGGCTGTAAAAATGAGTTTGGGTAACTTGTTGAGGAGTTTAGTAGGTGACTGACCTAAGGAATGGGATCATGCATTAGTCCAAGCTGAGTTTTCCTATAATGAATCACCAAATATAAGCACGGGAAAGAGTCCATTTCATATCATGTATGGCATGCATTCGAGAGGACTTTGTGAACTAAGAGGCTTGGAAAATATTGAACATAGAAGTTCCGATGGGGAGGATTTTGTAACAACCATGAGTGAATTGCATGAGCAAGTGAAGAAGAGATTACAAGACACAAGTTACAAGTATAAGCAGTGAGCCGATTTGCACAAGAAGGAGGTGAACTTTGAAGTGGGAGACATGGTCCTAGCCTATTTAAGAAAAGAGAGGTTTCCAAAGGGAGAGTACAACAAGTTGAAAATGAAGAAGATAGGACCTTGTAAGTTTCTTCGCAAGTTTTCAGCGAATGCTTATGAACTGGAGTTACCTCCAGGGATTGGAATTTCACCCATTTTTAAGGTATTAGATTTGTATTCCTACACATCTGATGATTCAATTCAAAATTCTGGAAATATTGACCACAATGAAGGAAAAGAACAGTAGTGGATGAAACAAATGTCTCTCAAAATTAGCTTAGAAGCTGAATATATTTTGGATACACATGTTACCAAGAAGACTGGGAAGAAAGAATATTTAGAATGTCCGGTAAAGTGGAAAGACCGTCTCATGGAGGATTCTACTTGGATGGATGAAGTAGCGCTAGAGCAAGCTGGTTATTCCATAGAAAATATTATGAGCAAGAGCTCATACTATTTTCTCTCTTAGGGATCCTGATACAAGTGCATTAGGCAGGCATTTAAACAAAAAGGATTAGTAATGTGATGGATTGGTCACATGCTGAAGTCGAGGAAAAATTTTGGACATCTAGTTAGGAGGTGGTTAGATTTTAAATAAATATTTGAACTAAAACAAAAAGAGTTAGGGTAGTTTTCCTTGTTTCTAGGAAGGGAGGTTCTGGTTTTTAATGTAGGAATTTTCATTTTTGTGGAGTTAGTTTTTTTGGGGAAAGCAAGAGAAACCTTCTCATAAATGATGTGTGAATGTCCTCTTTGCAAATAGAAACTAGATATGTCAAATTACATATGCTAATGGTGTTAATGTTTTGGAATCAAGAATTTATTTTGAAAATTGAATGTAATTGAAGTTTTTCTCTGAAATTGTGGGTGATTGAGAAAGTTGCTACAGATCTTGAAATTTTTAATTGTTTTTCTATTGTTTTATGATTTGGGAGAACTAATTTCAAATGAAAGTGGAGATATTGTGTAATGCATTATCTTTACATTGATGGAGATCCTAGACCGATCTGTGTGTTAATCTTGAGTGTTATTTAAACATTTAGTTTCCTTTCTTACTGTTGGTGTTGGAGTAAAGTGTGTTTAACAAAGTATTTATTATTATCTATGGAGGAAAACGTGGAACCGTCTGGGAAACACCAATATACCAATTAACTAAACAGAGATTGCCATAGTAGAGTAAATTTAGCATTTGGTTGTAGAAGTTGTTTAGAATAGATTTGGAAGTCCCCGAAAAGTAGAATCGGGACTCTTCTCACGCCTCTTTGAATTTCTTGATGACTAGGTGAACAAAAAAAGCGTGGGAGCTACGTGCCTACAAAATAGAGGGTGTTTTGGAAAAGTGAAAATATCCTCCAAGGAATCAAAATTTTGTCGAAATGTGATGTCAGTCTAATAGAAATCATGGAACAAATTAATATTTCACTTGTATCCGATTTGAATGATTTTAAGACAAAAAAGTTCCATGAGGAACGTTTGAGGCAGAATGTGTTTAAATTTGAGGAGTTTGTTTTCTTTTGTGTGAGAACCAAAGTGTTGTCAAACTCAGCACCAACACAAGGGTAAGGGAAGAATCATTCCAATTCAGGCTTAGTGTTGTGTTAGGTTTTTTATGATATTCTTATTTTGGGGTTTTTATTTTTATTGCCATAAAAAAAGTAGTCATGTTTTTAAATAACTAACTCACAACATATTTCAAACTTATTTCAAACCATCATTCCTTCTTAACATGCTTTCATATTCCACATCCTATCTTTTCCTTTGATGGAATATGTTGGAACATCAACTATATTGACCTAACCCTAGATAGAACCTGTAAGTGTAAGTGGAATCTTCAACTATATTGACTAATCCTCCCTGGTAGGCATATGGTAGTCATCATCACACAAATTGGAGATCATGTCTCTGCATAGATCTCCCATAGCTCCAGGTTTGGGAGAATACATGGTGATAAATTCCTTCACCCATCCTTATATAACTAGAGACAACACTATACATTGAGACATATTGTGCAATTATTACTATTATATTCACATCATCAAACAACCATTCTAGGAAAGCTTTGCATTGATCTAGATTTATATGAGAACATAATAAAAGAGCATATATATATTCACATGCACATATATAGTGCAAGAGACATAATGATACAATAAAATTAGTTTCTATAAAATGAAGGAAACAAAAGAAACTATAAACTAAAAGCAACTAGAATGGTGGTAGCTATATCTCTGAGAAGAGATGTAGAAACTATGCTCATTCGTGACAAGATAAATACAAAAGAAGACCAAAATGGCCTATTTATCATAAGTATGAGGGAAAGAACCCTAAAAATACAAAAACCTAACCCTAGAAGATGAACCCTCATAAAGTTTGTGGCCCCAAGGTGGTTAATTGAACAATCAACTTCCTAGGGTAATAAATTTTGCATAGGATCTTTGTTTAGGGTGCTCGATAGTCTATTAGAAAGATCTATTTGAGGAGTACAATAGTGGATCAAATACAATCAATATCCAATCGATATTTCCTGTGTCATGATTGACCAAAAAAGCATCATTTAGGGCCTCAAAACGACCCCAGAAGTTAGAGACCCCAAAACAATAGAAAATTACTAGAAAATTGGTAACATGGAAAACTTATTTGAACCATCGGAGTAGGCGGGTGGGAACCTATTGTGATACCCCCATGCCATTGTTATTTTTTATTTAAATATGTTTTGACAATTATTTTTATGTAAAGAGTTGCTAAAAAAAAAAAACTCAAAGTGCCACTTTGCACAGCAAACTATTTTTTTTTATATAAATAGATGAAGGGACACAACCTTGGCCCAAGAGAACATGTGTAAGAAAGATAGAGATATCTTTACCAATCAAATCCAATCTAAAACTCAACATCCAAACCAGATCCTCAATCAGAGGGATTTATGGATTGATTGGAGATTTGATAGGGATGGCATAAGGCCTGGGAAAAACTATATAAGGGTGCACTAAGATAGCATGGGACGTCGTGTTGTTCATAGAGGAACTAGTTGAGTGTTATCTCTTTTCATAAGTACATCTACTTGTTATAGACTCTTGAAGAGAGTGTCGCAAGGAAGTGATTTTTTGTGTTCTAGTTCATAGGTGGTGATCTAGCTCGGGGGTGGGGAGGAGCAAATAGTCGAGTTCATTTATCCTATGGTTGGGAGGAGTCTATTCTCCAAGTGTTTTTCGTTTCTTCCAACAACATTTCAAGTAAGTAAATATGATTTATTTTCTCATATACCTCAACTTTATGGTTATTTTGCTTACCACTAAAATGAATGGTAAATGAACTACTAGTAAATTTTTAAACTGTATTTTATGAAACTATGAACTATGTTTCATTTGATCGAAATCAAGTATCTAGTTTTCTACACATTTTCTTTAAATTTAACAAGACCTTTGGAATGAATCACAAAAATATTGGTTTAAATTGTTACATAGAGTTGATTTGAATGAATTGGTTCTTGATTTCGATTTGCAGAGTCTATTGTTTTAATTATCTTATCGATCAGATACAAGATGAAAATAATTATGGACTGTCAATCTAATGAAAAAATGTTTCTTTTATTATATTATATATAAATTCAATGAATTAGTCATGGGGTAATTCAAATAATCTAAAAAATGATGGTACTGAATTAACATCACAGATTCCTTTTATTGAAAACAAAATTATCGTATAGCCCTTAAATCCAATAATAAAAGTTCACTACAAACTACTTTATCGTTTATTTCATGAGTTGAAAATTAGATATATAAACCGAATCCATTTCAACTAAGAATTCTCAAATGTTGAATTCTTAGTGTGTTTTATGAAAAAACGTGATGTCCCCTAAAAATTTTATTTCAATATTACTTGTTGGAACTGGCCCCTATATTGTAATGGGTGAAAGGATAAAACGAATTGATCTGTCGCCTATAAAGCAAGAAAATTCAAGTCAAACTCCTTGGATTTATAACAATTCCAAGTTGTCTATATGTATATATTAGTGAATCCTGGGAGAAGCACGTCACCATACCATCTGTGTATATAATTCGAAGGGTTAAAAACTTCTTCGTAATTCAATCAATCTTTCCTGCAGTTGTTTTCTATTGTACTAGGATATGATTGTGTCCAAATTTAAAAAATAAACAAGTTTACCAGGCCATGGTAGCTATCTTCCATTTAAACCTACAAGAGTAACATTTTTGAGTGAAATTATTTTAAGAAAGGCATCGTCGTTGAATTTGGTTAGAATTCCTGAGGACTCCTTGTGCAAATGCTTCCATACTTAACAACTCCTCATCCTTTTTTATTATTATCTCTCCACCTAGAAGCCGACCCTGATTTGGTTAGCAGATCGTAACTGTGTGTTAACACACACAGTATGTAGTTGGCCATCATGAATTAGTGGGAGTAACGTCTAGTTATGTGTAAAAATAATCACGACGCCGATATCTCTCCTTGCATCTATCCTTGCGGTTGTAACAAAAAAGTTTATTTTGGTTGGTTGTAAATGATATACTTTATCCATGTAGAAACAACTTAAAATATGAAGTTAGGAAGAACCATATATCCTTGAAAATAATGGTAACGATATATGAAGGCATTGTAGGAATGTATATATATAGTTTGTTCATATTATAAACTACTTATTGGATATATTGTTAAGTGGATGTAAATTATGGAGAAGTATTTAAGAATTAAATATGAATTGTTGGAAAGTATTTTTTTTATAAAAAAAGATGTCATTGGTAATGAGTAATATAGATTAGGATTTATAACAAGTTAAATATTCGATGGTACTTACTTACAAGTAAGTAAGTAAGTAAGTAAGTAGTTAGTAGTAACATGAATAATAACAACAATAACAATAATAATACTTACAGTTTTTATGGGTGGTGTTACACCTATATCCATATACATTAGTCATCCCTCCTTAAGAATCAATGGTCTCCATTGCGTTGAGTGCTCCCATCAAATGCAGAAATTTCTTCTTAACACGTCTCTTCATGAGCTACTTTCCTTGGTGGACTTGTTGCACTGCTTTGACAACTCGATACAGTTGGATATTTTGTTGATGGGTTCCCTTAACCTGTGTGTCCATGGTATTATATGTAGTTTCATGTTCCATGTAGTTAGGATTGAGCTCTGTAGGTCTCCAGTTCTATTCCACCTCCAATGTGTCCAGCAATGGTGGAAAATATGGGTGAAGTGAGAGCTCCACATTGAATATTGGGTGTAATACAAGGAATGGAGGAATGTTTAATTCAAAGGAATTATCACTGACTTCCTTGACGATGGTGCATTAGAGGAAATTTCAACACAAAATGGGCCTTTTAACTCTAATTCAAATTCCATGTCATCATGTGTTAGCCAATGAAATTGCTTTAAATTTGAAATACCATATAGGTCTTAAGCACTTTTTTAATATAAATTTGGGGATAGGTATCATAAAAAAAAACTACTTTTTTGTTTGTATTTTCGACATATCTCCCCCTGTTTTTACTAAAATTTCGATCGTGAGAGCTCGTTGGATGCAGAGTTAAATTATGCATCTAATGAGTACCCACTTGACATACTTTTGACGGACCCTGCTACTCCAAAAACAATAAATACCTAAAAAAAATGTGATGATGCGACCCCGCTACCCCAAAAACAATAAATACCTGAAAAAACATGACAATGATGTCATCATCACAAATTTTCAGGTATTTGTTGTTTTTGGGGTAGTGGGGTCTGTCAAAAGTATGCCGAGTAGGTACTCGTTGGATGCATAATTTAACTCCACATTGAACTAGCTCTCCCGATTGAAATTTGAGTAAAAACATGGGGAGATATGTCAAAAACACAAACAAAAAAGTAGTTTTTTTCTTTTCTTCCTCCAAAATTAATAAATATTATTTTATTATTTTATTATTTTAACTATTATTTTATTAATTTTTTTTAGGAGGCCCATTTTGAGTTGAAATTTCCTCTAATGTACAACACATATTAAACTAGACAAATATTGTAATGGGGACCTATGAGCCTCTCTTTTTAGAAATGCAACCAAAACTTATCAACCACATGGAGCTTGTATGGAACCTAATGCTAGTCATGTTGCTGCTTATACTTAGTATTGTATTTTCCAAAATATCATGGAATTGTTGGAGAATGTGATGGATTTGTTCAACAAATATAGTGGCCTTATCAACCTCATTCTAAGCATCGGTAGATTATTCCCATGTGGACGCAATTGGAAGAGCTACATCAATTAGAGTGAGTGGTTGGAACCCTAACCACACATGAAAAGGGATGTGGTTGATAGAGATATGGAGGGATATGTTATAGATATGATGAACATATGGAAGGATCTCATTCCATTTGTGGGTATGTTTATAATTGTACATTATCAAAGTATGCATAATCATTCGGTTGTATACCTTTATTTGTCCATCAATTTGGTCATGGAAGGAAGTCGATTTGGTGAGCTTGGCATCCATCAATGAACATAAGATGGAACTAAAGGTGTTGAGGAACCTAATGTACTGATATGAAATGATAGTCTGTGGCAATAAAAAATGAATCGAAACACACTCAAAGAAGTGCTTAGTAGTGGCTTCAGTGGAGATGTTCTTCTTACAATGTATCATAATTGTCATCTTAGAGAAGCGATCCATGACCACAAATACATAATCATTACCATGCTTGGTCGAAGGTAGTATTGACACGTAATCCCTGGAGGTAGATTCCCATGGACCAATGGTATTAATAAGAAGGGTTTATAATCCCTGCTTCTTGATGGTGACTTTAGTGATCGTGCAGGTAGTGCAAGATATGATATATCAACCAACATCATGTTGGACCTTGGGACAATAAAATTACTTTTTCAATAGCTCCACTTTCTTTTTAGTTCCAAAGTTCCCTTCCACCCAACTGTAATGTGCTTCTAAAATCATCTTCGCACGCTTGTTTGAAGGAACATAGATATTTCCTAAGTGGCATAAAAATATTTCTTAGAGATGAAAGTATACCACTGGTGCACTTGCACAAGTATTAATAGATGGAAGTTAATTCAAGATCACTATCATATATTTGAGATCACCTATACGTCTCATGGCCATAATACCTGAGCACCATGTTTAGTGCTGATACTGGAGGTAGATTAAAGTAATCAATGACTCGATTTATGCTTCCCTTCTTATATGTAATATAAAGGTGGATTTGATCCATGTAGGCATGGACCATTTTTTGTGGCGACCATTCTATAATTTTAATTGGGTTTGCATGAAATATAGGGGCTTGTTATTAGTGTGGAAGACCACATATTTTCCTAGGATTTAATGCTTCCATTGACAACATGATTAGACATTGGAATACATTTCCTTGTCATAGGTGGGGTACTTGAGGACTATATTTGAAAGTATCTCATTGTGATACACCTCAATACAAGTAATCATAATCATCTATTATTTAATTAAAATCACCCTAAATGATCTCACTTAATCATAACAATTGTTAGGTACTTATCTTAAAAAGTATACGCTTTCGGTTGAAGGACACTTATCTAAACATATTTACTTGGGAATATGAAATATCGACTTTGAATTTACTCCCATCTATCTGATTGTATTCGACGTTCATTCCATCCGCCAAAGGGCCACCCGCAAACACACATGAATCCTCCAGGATAGGGAACAAGGGAGTCATAACCCCTTAAATTCATTTCTTAAATATGCGTTTGAATATTTATACTTGTTCCTCTTACTAAGGTTTTAGGTGAAGTAAGGCCTCACACCAAAGGACTCTTTATCTTATTTTAAAATGTACACAGAAAAATATTCTTTAACTTTGTTCACCAAAACTAATAGTAGGCCTTACTCTATTCATTTACTCATAATATTTAATTATTCCTCCATTTTCCATGGATATTTAGTTTTATAAATAATTTTCCCAATGAAAAAATCGATTTGGACCTTTAAATACAAAACATAGTCTGATTTCTTTGCATGGGAACGATTTTTCTGGAAACGCCCAACATCTAGAGAACACAAGGTGGAGTTATTGAAACATTTTCTTCCTACCTAAAGCTGAATGAAATTATTAACACAGATTAAATGGTTCATTATCCAAGGAGAGTCGCCCAAACTTATTATTAAACTTACATGTTTAAATCATTAATACATTTAAACATATTTGTTTGGCATGGGATCCATCCCAACCCCAAAAACAGGCATACATTTCCTTTCAATATTAACCCGACCAACTTAATTTTCCTCCCGACATGCAAGACTTCAAATAAAAATCCAGGTATACTTTTTCTTTGAAGATCTCAGCTAAATTACATTTCTTCTAAGCATGAAAGGTTTAACAAAACTCAGTAAACCTTCTCAGGTTTGCAATTTGGGAAAAACATATTCAAGACTCAAACACAACCTTTTTTTATCTTCTAATAAATCTCATGAAAAACATTTTTGACAAATCTTGGGAAAAAAGTCTTAGGAAAAAGTTTTTTTTAGCAAATCTTAGGCAAAACGTTTTTAACAAATTTGAGGAAAAACATCTTAGCCAAAACGTTTTAACAAATGTCAGGAAAAACCGTCTTAGGAAAAACATTATCAAAGAATAAAATGAAATAAAATAAAAACATTTTTCTTTCAAGGATTCATCTCACGCAAATTTCCTAGACCTTAAACATTTATTAGAAAACCCAAAAATGTTTTTCTTGCAAGGATTTGTGTCACAAAAATTTTCTATATAAAAACATTTACTGGAGAACCAAAAAAAAATTCTTGCAAGGATTCATCTCAGGCAAAGTTTCAAGATTTTAAACATTTATCTAACAACCCAAAAACGTTTTTCTTTAAAGGATCCATCTCAAGAAAAATATGAATAAATCTAGTCATTTCATAACCTATCGGTTGCATTCACACTACTGTTCATTATATGTATTTAAAACAAAATAATATCTAGGAAACCAAAACATATCTCTTCAATATAATCGCATGAAATCAGAAAAGAGAGAAGAATGCAAAAAATGATTAGTTATTTGATTTATTTCATTTTCATGATATGACCTCTTTGCACTGAGATCCCCCTTCTTGCAATGTTCACCTTTCTTTTTATATTATCAATCTTGAGATTCCAATTTGCTTTCTCCTTTGGTTGCTAGTCTCCACAAGGGATACATCTTGTTGAGCAATATCTTATCACATTCATTCATAAAGGAGGGGTTTTAATTGTGAAAAATAAGGTCAATATATTGTAGGTATCAGGGGGCGAGGAATGGGGTATGCGAGGTTTACAAGTACTGGGGGGCTATAAAATGGGGTTTATAGTAAAAGTAAGGAATGTATTCTAGAAATAGGGGTTTTTTAATTGGAAATATGTATTGTGAGGGGGGTTCAAGAAAAGTATTATTGTAAGTAATTATCAATATGTAGTGAAATTGGGGGTATTATTTAATATCCCATGAACAAAGGCGCTATGACATGGTTTCACCAAGTGAATACATTGTGTTAGCACTAGTACAAAATGAGGAATTAGCTACTAGGTGACTAAAAATTTTAGTCACTACAAGTTTTTCAAGTGATTTGCTACTAAATATGAGCAATTTTGATTGATCCAACTATAAACGACTGAAATTAATGACTAATTTAGTCACCCGTTAACAAATATGACTAGATAATATGTGACAAAGTTAAAAATGACTAACATAAACAACTAATTTAGTCACGACATAAAAAATGACTAGCTAGAATAATATGAATTAGTCATTTATGTTAGTCACTTTTAATTGTGTCATGGAAAATTGCAATTTTGACAATGAAGTGTAATTTTTGTAAATTGTCTACATTTTATTAGTAATATTGGTTCCATTGACCTTGATCTTCAGAGATCCAACAAATCAATTGCATGAATTTTCTCTTAACTATCTTTATCCATGTTGCACCATTGAAGCAAACTGTTAAGCGCGTGCCAAATTAGGAAAATTAGGTTCCTACATCGATTACGAATTAGATACTAAAACCAGTACCATACAGATACCTAGAATAATCATAGCTAGTTGTTGATCCTTCAATTTAAGAGTCCCAAGACCCAAACTTAGCACCTAATAAAACTTTTACATGGTGGTAACACCATTGTGAAAATTTATGTGTTTTTTAAGAATTAAAAAAACTAAAGAAAAATCTTGAAAAGCGATAGTGACGGTCCACCATCAGTGATCAAAATTGAAGTGTGAGTCTTAATTTTAATTGGAAGGGTATTTATTCTCTCAACACTTCAGAGATGAAGGGAAATATAAATAATTGTACTTCAATTGACAAGTATAAATTAACTAAACCTTTTCATTAAAAAAATGCAAAAAAAAAATATTGTTCTTTCAAATTTTTACAATTTTAAACAATTGAGCACATTAATATCTGCATGAAAAAAAGATATATTTTCAATGAAACTTATTTTGAACACATTAAGTTGTCATATGTGTATCATTAATTTTACAGTTCAATAACATAACAACTATTCTGTTGTATTTTTTAGAGTTGGAGCACACGTCATTATACAAAAAAACTACTTACACTATGCCAAAACTGTAGCGTCCCCGACCCTCTGACCGGTGAAGAGGATGCTACCGATTGTTGTTATCTACCCGAGAACTATCTCCATGAACATACACATGAAAATTGAAATGATTTGAACTAAAATATGCATACATTATTACCATACAGGGGAAGCAAAACCATACATT
Source organism: Pseudotsuga menziesii (assembly GCA_001517045.1). Lineage (NCBI taxonomy): Eukaryota > Viridiplantae > Streptophyta > Pinopsida > Pinales > Pinaceae > Pseudotsuga > Pseudotsuga menziesii. The sequence continues at coordinate 91,106 of LPNX010213323.1, forward strand.
CAAGCATTCAACATGTTCATTGTAATTCTTTATCAAATGTAATTGTAGGGATTTACACACAAGAATACCTATCTTATGAATAAGAACGCCCTGCAACCAGCTATGTCGCTGCAACGTTACACCCAACCATAGGATAGTGTGCCCTTTAATATCTCAACAACACTGCCACCCTCGAGCTAGGCATGATTCCCCAAGGAATAAGGAAACTAAGCAGTGTCACACATATCCAAAAATATATCAAAATTCAGTCAAGCCAACATGGTTGGGTTTATCAGACCGAGAGTACACAACAACACATAACCAAGCCAACATATTGGGTTTATCAGGTTATCAGGAGATGGAAGCAATGTCTGCTAAGCTAGTGGCCTCACTAAAGAGCTAAGGATGGCTACACAATAACTAGATTGACTCCTAATACATCCACACACACCCAACAAAAGGAATCATTCCCTTTTTTGTTGTACAATCTTTCAGGACATGACTTCCCTTCCAGTGTTATTCAGGGGTTGTAGAGAAGAGAGCCAACCCTCTAGCCCTGTCTACGAGGCTCCTGCAAAACACTAGTTTTTTCAAGCATAATGCTTTCAACTCCTACACATTCCAAAGACCAACTGCATATACAAAAATATATGCCATTTTTGGGTTGAGGAAAACAGTTCAGCCACAAAATTAATTGCCAAGCAGGGTAAGAAAAACCCCTAACAGAAATTTGATTTCCCATGAACGCTTTGGCCTAACGTGGCCAAAAATGAAATCAACAAAAACACCTAAGAGGATGTCGTCTCTCCTCTAAATCGCTGGGAAACAGAAAAATGAATTTCAGCTTAGAAAACATTGGGGAAATGCAACAGAAATTGTTGGGGAAGAACCCAACCACAAGAAAATCACAAAAATGAAATTCTCAGACTCCAGAAAAATGAAGAACAACTGTCCACGTGAGGAAGAAATACACAACAAATCCAAAATCATGGATTTCACACTCAGGAAACTTCCATCCGTTTGAGAGAACCCCAACGTGGGTGAATGATGAAGATGAAAACATCCAAGAGCCCAAATTGTGAAGGAAGAACACATAACTAGCAAAATCGTTGAGGTAAAACAGCTCCTAAGCTTCCCTGTGTGAGGTAAAAATGAAGAACGTGGGTGTATGGAAGAATGCCATATGTTTTTGGGCATTTTCCTTTCCAAGGAAGTCAGAACACGTTTTTAAAAAATGGGTCTTTTTCCCAATTTGAAATTTCTCCCCATACTCTTCCCACTCCATGTAATAACTAACTCAACCACATTCTAGAAGAATTTAATGATTGGGTAAAAAAATACAAAATGGGTAGTTGAGGGTTTGATGGTTTCTCCCTTTGACATTTGGCTTCTCCCCATTGGTCCAAAGGTTTAAATAATTTACCTCCCCATTCCTTAGGAAAATCATTCCCTTTTCATTATGGTTGCATTGACATAGCTAGTTGTGGGCATTTTTAATTAAATTGCATATTTACATGATGCAAAAATTATAATGTTCCTACTTAGCACGAATATACCATCAGCAATGATTTTAATCACCGGAACATAAAACGTTAAATCGATGGTGGGGCTTTTTCCTTTAGCTCCACACCACGATTAATTACAATATATACATCATATATATTTAATGCAAACGGGGTCAAAACTGGGGTGTTACATACCATATTGGGGCATTCACGTCTAATCCAAGATTGAGAGATGTAAGAATGATAAGGATTGGGAACCTAAGAAAAAATAATACACAACTCATGAAATGTTCAAAAAAAATTCCTACATACCAAGCAAGTTAGCAAATCTAGCATAACCGGGGTTGGGACATCAAATATTTTTGTTCAACACTTGTTGTGAAAGCATACATGCATGTGATGGAGGGCCCTAAGTCAATTGAATCCTTGCAACTCATTGCATGTTTGAGTCTCAACACTCTGCCTTTTAAATTGAACCAAAATACCAAAAGAAGTTTATTAATGACTAGATTTGAGAAAGTTCTAGGTGTGAGTAATTAAGGGCTCAAGGCTCTAAAATTTGTTGCGTTTTGTACCATTCCACGATTTAATGAATCGATAATCACAGATAGGAATTTAAGTTATTCAATGAAAATAATTAATGTGTATAATAACCTCTATGTCGAAATCATTTTCCATGTTGATGCAGGCCACTACCCCATTTATTGTCTTACAAAAAGGCACGATAATAAGGAAGAAGACCTAAAATTATGGACTTCACCTTCAAACAATGCCTTGCAATCACATTGGTAAGGAGTGATAAGAAGGTCACAACAATCCAATGTGTCAAATCTCAGTTGATTGTGTTAATTAAAGACTTATATGGTAAATTTAATATAAGACTTACTTATAGTTGTCTCTTACTCTTTGCGTATTGACATGTTTAATATTTCATGCATAATAATCCTTAGTTTTGACTATGAGATGAGGATTTAAAGAGAAGAGGATGTAAAGACAAGTAATTTTTATATGTATTTTGGTAGCACTCAGGACAAATATTGTGAGAAACCACAAATGTTTGGAAGGACAGAGGGAGATTACATCACGATCATGCCACCCATCAAATTGAAGACTATTCTTGAGCCAACAATTTTTTTTTAATTTTATTAATAACCATTGTTTCTCCATATCATGTAGCCAATGACATCTCTCTATAGCAATGCATAAATTGACTTCTACATAGTTTGTGATCCTAGCTACATGCCATTATTTGTATTTTCATGACATCGAGTGTTCTTTATAGTTGGAACTATCAAACCAGCCTTTTGATTCTCATTTTGATGAAAAAAGAGTGGACACGGGTAGTGAGGTTTACATAGGTAGTAGGCACAAATTTTTGAGATTGTTTCAGGCCTAGTAGTAGACTGTAGTTGTTCATAGTTTTAGTTGTTGACACATTGTCACACTTTAGGTTGCATCCCCAAGTGACTTAGGATTTAGATTCACATATCGATGGCTAGTGCCTCATAGTCATCAATGATTACTTGCAATCTTGCACAACTAACCAGTGAGTGCATGACATGAGTGAGTAAGTGATTATAATTTATCAAATTTCCAATATTTTGAATAATGAGTTGAAATTTATAGCATAGGAATTTCAACATCTTGAGAAATTTATATGGATGGGTAATTTCAAATGTTTCCCTTCTTTTTAAATGTTGATATAAATTATGCCTTTCTTAATTTGAAGGGTAAAATTTAGATCTTAATTTTTTTTTGAAGAGCAATTTTAACTTTACACTTATGAAAAGGGATAGAACCCTTTGGAAGGGTTGAGAAGGGTTCAAAGCTAGATAGGACAATGATTGGTGGTAGAGTGAAAGATTGAACTCTAAGAGTAGTATTGTATTCTCTTAAAATAACAATAACATAAAGAATATTCTACTTTACTCTAACTAGAACTCAACTTAATAACTATAATTCAGCATAGATCCTACAACTAGACTAAACTCCTACCTACTTTAGCATGTTTAACTCTACCATAAACCCCTAAAAAGTTTCCCAAAAGTAGAACTTACCATACAAAATTTTCCCATACACTTCAAATTATAAATAGGAATGAAATAAATAAAGATGAAGAACAAACAAAAAGGTTTTGCATCTTGTAACACCTCTAAAAAATAAAAATTATTTGATGCCAAGCCTGCCCCTACCTAAATAAATTAAAAGTAAAAAATCAAAACAAGTGAGGGACGCAGTGGATTTATGCCTCCTAGCAAGTGCCTCAGAGGTAAAGCGATCCCCTAGTAGGCGCTAGAATCGATGCAAATCTTCAATGGGCGAACAATTTACCAAACCAGGTGAACTATTTGGAGAAGAACTATAATGAGGGTGACAGAAGGAGATCGGGAAGCATTGCTTTTTAAGTCATTTCCCTCTTTATATATAGCTCAAGGATGTGGATGAAGAGTCAATTTCTAGGTAATGATTGAGTCATTCAAAGATTTAGAGTCCTTGGTTTGTATTGTGGGCATCTGATATTTGAGCAACAAGAAATTCCTAGATCGAGTAATGGGTTTCGAGTGTTTTGGGTCCCAAATAATTTGAAGGCATTTCTATATCTAGTGCTCGATTTGGGGTATTATTGGTGTACCATTTCAATGGGCTTGGGAATATTCATCTATAGTGATCTTAATGCGTAGATTGTGGAGCTGGGATTTATAGCATTACTAACCAAGATCTTGACCTAGAATTTTGTTTTATAGATAATTTTCAGCAGAGATGCATCCATGATAGGGTATAGAGAGATTGGTGGACACAATTTAACATTTGAACAGCTTAGATAGATGGCACACCAGGAATCTAACTTGTGCAGCCCAGGAACTATGAATTTGACAATGGTGTTGCTGGGCATGTCGCTGGCAATCTACATTTTGGGTCCTCCCCTATATTGGCATTTGGTAGAGGGTTTGGCATCTATAAGACATGCAAATTCTTTCCCTTCTTGTATCTATGATTTCTTAGCTGAATCTCTATCTACTATTCCCCAAGTATTCTTCCCACTTAAAATTTTCAAATATTTCAGGATAGAGGTTCTTTTTTTGTTAGCATTTAGTTTTCTTCTCCAACTGATTTCTATGGTTCCTTTCATAGATCTGTAGCTTTTTACAATTGCTTCATACAATATTAGAATAGAGAATAGTTATAATTAATGTGAATGAAATCCTACCATAGGGATACACCATTGTAGCGATAGCTTGTCATACATCACATACATAACAACCTATAAATAGTGTAACTTAACCTATATCTTTATTCATATTCATTGCTTATAATAGTGTTATGACTACTAATTCCATATAAGCACTCTTTATACATACAATTAGGAGATATCACCTATATAGATACATGATGGTAAAAGCATAATATAAGAACCAATACTAATATGTGCTTGATTTCACTATGTAAGAGATTAAATTTTACCTGTATCATTACAAACCTAATCAGAGCCCATACTAGTGAAACATGAACCTCATAAATAACTACGATCTCAATAATTATGCCAACATAGTAACATGATTAAGCTGAGATCATTATATCAATAGGTTCTAAGTTCATTATAACTATGATTCATTACCATTATATTCCAAGGATGTTCATCTTTCAATGGGTAATGTAGAAGGTACTCATAAAGATTATGTTAGATAAAATCTTATACCGCCAAGTTAAAGATCATATCAACTTGCATTTACTTATTAGGTAAAATACATAAGTAAGTTAAACATAGATCTCTTCATAACTAATTGAATCAGTATTATCAAAATAATAACACCTAATGATAGATGAAGTATGACCATTTATTCTCTCTAATGACATGATACAGAGCATAGTATTTATATTAAGCAGTATTACTTAGCTAGCTTACTGATTAAGATGGTAAACTGTTCCTTATTATGCTTATTATATTAGTGATACTACTTAGCTTTATGGTGATATGTAAAGGCAAAACCAAAGCTTTGTTACAATATCTTGCTGATCATAGTGTTATTATTATAACCTATATTGATCAGGTTTGATTAGCGTAAATACGTCATATTAGCACATATCATGCATCACTATAATTAGACTAGTATTGAACCTAATCTATGCGCAACACGTTGTACTCATGGAGATTATCTGTTCCTAATATATATTTATTCACGTGTATTCATAATTTATTCACTTTAATGTAAGCATCATGTTAATAAGAAGCAATGGTAACCACTATTCTAGAAACACGGTTGTATTGCATAATGGACATGATTATTAATATAGTAGAACATTTATTAAATATGCTTTACTAGTGTGAATGAGTAAGCAAGATGACCTATGATGTAACTTATGGAACTGAGATATCTCTGATGACCTTTGTAAGCTTGAGCAATAACACTGATGGAACTAGATAATGAGGTGATCACAACTTTCATTGATACACTAGAAACTTATAGAGCTATAAGGACTTTGTGACATATGAGTGTTAGTTTTTCAACATTAATCTAGGATTGTTAGGATATTTAACTTAGAGAATAACAACCAAAACAATCAAACACAAGAGACAATGAACACAATGTTTTTCCTCAGGGAAACCATAAATGGAGAAAACCCCACAACTTCCTCAAAGATAGAATCAGCACCAAAATAGAAAATCCCAAAACAGTAAGTGGTCTCCCAACAACAGTAGCCTTCTTCTTATCTAGCCCCACTGTCTTCTCCTTCCTCATCTATGCACTACACTTGAGTGTGTATGTGATGTGTGCTAAATAGAGAAGTCACCTCTCTATTTATACTAATTCCCGACATGACTAAAACCCTACTAGGGATGACTTCACTAGGTGGGTCTAATAACCCTAGTGCCCCAGAACTGCGGGGACTTTAACCCTTAGTCAATAGGAGGGTTACCCACAATGAATTGACATGACTTGTTTACATTATAGATCTTCCTGATCGGAACATAGGGGCATGAAATGACATAATAACATCCCAAAATAAACATTGGGTTACAATATATAAGAAATACAAGTGAATACATTCTGAAGTTACAATTACATCAACACTCCCTCTTAACTAGGAAGGTATTATCTCGACACAATTTTCATCGCTGGTCTTCTTCTCTGGATCTTCTCGTCATTTGCATCTCCATGTCATCTTCATCTTCAAGTCATCTTCATCTTCATGTCATTTTCATTTCTGGATCTGGATCATCGATCGATCTAGGTCATCATCACTGGATATCATCACTGGATCTGGATCATCACTGGATCTGGATCATCACTAGAAATCATGATTGGATATGGATCATCACTGGATCTAGATCATCACTCAATCTGGATCATCATTAGACATCATCACTGGATCTGGTTCATCACTGGATCTGCATCATCACTGCTGGATCTGGATCATCACTCGATCTGGATCATCACTGTTGGATCTAGATCATCTCGAAGACATCATAACTAGATCTGGATCATAGCTCGATTTGGATCTTCTTTGGTCATCATCATATGTGCTATCTCATGATTCTTATTGTCACAAGTAGTTCTACAGATCCATCCTTCTTTCATGCTGGTTGTAGGCCTAGCCACCATGTAGGTCTTCTTCGGTGCTTATATCTAACCTACTCATCATAATGGCCTGCCCAGCACTTACATCTGACATACTCGTCAGAAAGGAATGCCCAACACTCACATCTGATCATGTAGGAGCCTACAATCACATCAGAAAGGCCGAGCACTCACATTCACCAACATGATAGGACATCATTATCATCCATGAAAAGGATTCATCACTTACATCTGACCTACTCGTCAGAAAGGCATGCACTCACATCTGACCTGGTAGGAACCAAATCCTACACCCTCATCAGAATGGCCCCCAGTCCTAGATTGAGCTACCTGGTAACGGACTAGGTGCCTCCATTCTCCCGGAGAATGGTAGTTTCCCTTATATCTGATCTGGTAGGAACCAAGTCCTACACCCTCATTAGAATGGCCTACACTGACATCTAAATTAGTAGGAACCAAATCCTACACCCTCGTTAGAATGGCCCCCAGTCCTAGACTAAGCTACCTGGTAATGGACTAGGTGCCCCCACTCTCCTAGAGAGTGGAAATTTCCCTTACATATGACCTACTCATCAGAATGGCCAGCACTCATCTCTAAAATGGGAGGAACATAATCCTTTAACCATTACAGAATGGATCAGCCCTTACATCTGACCTGCTCTTCAGAATGGCTCTCTCAGTCCCGGACTAAGTGTTCCTGGTAACTGACCAGGTACCTCCATTCTCAGAATGGCATTTAGCACTCATATCTGACATGGAAGGAACCAAATCCTCTCACCATGACAGAATGGCTCATCCCTTACATCTGACCTGCTCGTTAGAATGGCTTCTGGACTCATCACTTCCCCTTGGAAGGAACCTCGATCTAGAGAACACGAAGATTCTCCCTGAAGTACTCAAACTTCACTCTGGCCAATGGCTTCATCAACACATCAGCTATCTGATCATCCATCACAACATACTGAAGCTTCACTGCTCCCCTCTACACCATATCCTTGATATAGTGATACTTGATCTCAATATGCTTCGACATGTCATGGAACACCGGGTTCTCCAACAACTTCACACAACTCTAGCTGTCACAATGTATACAAGTAGCTTCCAATTAGAGATCAAATAAATCAGACAGTAGCTTCCTTAGCCATACTGCCTCACAACTAGATAAACAAGCTACGACATACTTTTCTTCAGCTGTACTCAGTGCCACACAGGATTGCTTCCTCCTAAACCAAGATATCACACTTGATCCCATACTGAAGCAACACCCTAAAGTGATCTTCCTATTGATGGCACTGCCTGCCCAATCTGAATCAACATAACCTTCCAGGTTAATCTTCTGATTTACATCGTACTTGAGCCCATAATCAACTGTACCCCTCAGGTAACTTAGAATATGCTTTACAGCAATCAAGTGAACATTTCTCAGATCTGTCAAGAACTGGCTCAAGGTGTTCACAGCAAAGTAAATGTCTAGTCTCGTGTTCATGAGGTACATCAAGGACCCAATCATCTGACGATACATCATAGCATCAATCAACTCCGATGAAGCATCACTCAATATATTCAAGTTCAATGCCATAGGTGTGTCCATAGCCTTGCAGTCCATCATCCCAAACCTCTTCAGGATCTCTACTGCATACTTTCCTTGTCCAAGAAAGATTCCATCCGCACTCTGCCACACCTCCATACCTAGAAAATAATGCATCATACCCAAGTCCTTCATTTTGAACTCGACAGCAAGCTTTCTCTTCGTATCAACAATGAACCCATCCATACCTGTCACAAATAGATCATCTACATATAGTAGAAGTATCATTGACTTTCCATCTTCAACCTTGTAGTAAAGGTTGGAATCTGCTTTACTCTTGGTAAAGCCTAAATTGGATAGAAAGCTATCAATTCTATCGTACCATGTCCTGGGTGCCTGTTTCAAACCATACAGGGATTTCTTCAATCTGCACACATGATACTCCCTGTCATGTGTCTCAAAACCGAGAGGTTGTTCTACATACACTTCCTTGTTCACTTCCTCTTCCTCTTTGTTCTTAGTGTATCTTCCATTTCATCACTGCAGCCAGGGCAAGTACTATTCTGATGGAAGTGTATTTGGATATAGGTTCAAAGGTTTCTTCATAATCTATTCCTTCTTTCTGAGAGAAACCCCGAGCCACAAATCTTGCCTTATATTTTTCAATGTTACCATCCGCAACATGCTTGATCTTGTAGATCCATTTGGAAGTCACAACTGAATTTCCTTCCAATCTTGGGACAACAAACCAAACATTATTCTTCATGAAGGATTGATATTCTTCGATCATAGCATCCTTCCATTCTTTCCGTTCTGCCACTTCTTCATAACTGGAAGGTTCTTTATCAATGAAATCACATAGTAAAGTGTCACATGCCCCAATTTTGTAAAATAAAGTTATCTTATTTTGATTTTATTCTAAGACATTATGTTAAAGTTAATGTTAAGTTGAAACTGATGACTTAGCAGAGTCAAAGATGTGAAATGTAATTCTGAATATTTTAATTTTTAATAAATAAAAGTGGAGACAACAACTTGGGAGAGCTGTTAAAAAGAGCGTTACTGGTCAAGTTAGTGGAGGGAACTAGGTGGAGAGCAAAAGGACAAGTGGTAGCATCCTCAAATGCTTCCTATGTTGCAGGTGGAAACCTCCCTACATTTGGGGTCATGATCCCCCAAGAAAGTGGGATTAGAGCAGGTGGATCAATTAATGACAACTAACCCAAAAAGACCTAGGCAATCTTAACAAAAGTACCCAATGTAGAGAGCTGAGGCTGCTCATTCCAAGAGAAGAATCATTCAGGTGAATGCACTTCAAGAATTTCGGTGGGAAGGGAAATTTTGAGGAAGGTGTTAAGGGGTAAACTGCAGGAAGGTGATCTAGTACAGCCTTGACGCTAAAAGATCTTGCTGCAGTGTGCAGAGTTGGTATTGAGTCTCAAGACTAGTACTTTGTTGTCTACTCCACCTAGTTCCAACAAAGGAGACCAAAACAAGCTTGGGGGTTCTAAAAATTCACTGTTTGAGCGTTCTCCAAGAGTTGGTAGAGAGGAACAACCTCCCATTGCTGTTGTCATCCAACTTTAAAAACACGTTCCATTATCTTTTAATTTCTGTGTTATAGTTTATATCTGTGTGTGAACAAATAATGAATGGTCATATGTTATGCTGTAAATTGTTAAGTTGAAATCACTTAGTTGTTTCAAGTCTAAATCTGTACTTTGATGAAAGATAAATCCTACCTGTGGTTTTCCCCATTTGGAGTAATCTAGATCATACTCTAGCACAGGTAGTGAGTTTAAATGAATGAAGTAATGTTAGGAATATGAATGAATAGAATACTTATTTTTTTTCAGAGTACTGAAATGTTTTCTTTTAGTAGATAGTTGTTTTCCAGAAAGATTATTAATCTGTTTTGTAGACATGTTGTCAGAACTAGACTGTGTAATTAGAATATAAAAAAAGAACAAGAATCATATTATTTACTGACAGTAGTATGTTTAAGTATATAATTAATTCTTCTACACAGTATTTACTTCTATAAACTGTACATTTATACTAAAATAGAAGAACTAGTATTACTAGATGAATGTTTATGTTTATCATCTATGTTAAGAAAAGATGTACAAATAATACAGATAGTTTATCTCTTTTCCATTAGTGCTAATTAATTTACCTGCAACTATCTAAACTCTAAATAAGAACTTGATAAATATTATAGTATTATTTTCTTAGTATTAATAATTAAAGCACAGTAGTAACCTATGCTTAAGTTATTATTAATAAGAAACTGTAATTATACACTTACAGACAGTATAGATGTAAAGAGTATTAACAAATAGGAAAGTTCTTATTTTCTTTCAGCAAGCTTACATAGATAATTTTATTAAATAAACACAATTACTGTAGACTGCTTTCAGCCTTATTTAATATTTATAAATACCAACATAAACTTAAGAGGATACATTATAAATAGATAATAATATTATTAATATAGATAATAATATTATTAACAATAAAAAGTGAGGTTTATAAATTATTAGTTCTTTAAAAACAAACTGAAGAAAACTGTGTGACAGTAATTGAATTAACAAAGTAATACTACATAAATTAATACTCTATAAAAGTTAAATAGGATAAACTCTAGCTCATATTCTGAGCGTAATTTATTTGTACTTTTTTTATATACTGTAGTAACCTAGGTTAAACATAAGTTAGTTCTTTTAAAAATTATTAAAGAACCAACTAAAAATTTTATACACAGAAATGAATTGCATTACTGAGCAACATGTATAAATGTATTTATAAAAGAAACCATGCTTTTATTCTACTAACAGCATGCATTTATAGAAATAAATGTTAGGGTTAAACCCTTAAAATTATTCATTTACGAGTACCAAAACATTAAAACCTAATTTACATAAATTATGTAACCATTAATAACCAGGTTAGAATAAATTATTCACAGTCCTTTAAAGGAAAAATATTAATTTACTCATAGTCCTTTAAGGACAAAGAGAATAAAATAGAAAAACTGTATAATTATTATAACAAGAATAATATATATCAAAACAAGGGTTTTTACAAGTCAAACCCTAATCTATAACTTCAATCAAAACAAGCAAGATTTAAGTTACGGCTGTAAGTATCAGCCTTAAATTTTTAATTATAAACCCTTACAGAGTACTCAACTAAGTATAAACTTCATTATATTCAAGAAGGGTAAAAACCCTAGAATTACACAGAGTATAGTATAGGCTTTTGTCAACCAAAACGAGTTTCACAATAGTACTATCAATACAAAAACTACAAACTTAAACTCGACCGTAAATCCAAAGCTTCAACTAATTACAGTGCTCAATATAAACTGAGTCTACCCTAGCAAGAGTTTGATTCTAAATATTACAACATTAACCTGTAGAAACAACAACACAACAACATAAATCATGGCGAGACAAGGGAGGGTTTTCCAAAACCCTGGGAGAATCCATTGACCACCCTAACTCTAGTAGAGTGAAAAATCCAACATTCGGACCATGGGGCTTACCCGAAAATGAATCACGATCCACGACCATTGTTGGGGTTTTTATTTTTCTAATTACAAAAGATTTATGATGGCGAGAACCTGCAAGCAAGGTATTAAGAACTCTGTCCGTTAAACAATGCTTATATAAACCTCAGTAACAACAAAGTAAATTTAGCAACGAAGTTTTTGAAATCAAGTTATTATTACCTGTCATAAGAGAACGACGAGCAGCCTCAACGAAGCACTGTCACCTACTTTATTTTCCTTCTTAAAAAGTTAAGAGTGTGCAAGGGTATCTCTTACACAACGACGAGCCACACGAACAATAACCAGTAACTGAAGAAGACACCAAGCTACGAAGATAGCGAATGAGAGATTACACAGGCAGCAATCCAAGGGTAACGAACATCTCCACTAGGTGTAGAGTGAGAACGTAGCCATGTACAATGGAATTAAAAATCACACACTAATAACATTTGCAGTATTACATCAAGGCTCAAGACAACCAAAGCGAGGAAGAATGACGGCCGCCATGGAAAGGCCAAGCCAAGCAGCCTCAAGGGCTAGCGCAAACTGTGGAGAAACAATGATAAGGGTTGGGTCACAAGTAATGTTTTTATATCCCCGACACTTGGTCACGAGACAGTCAAGTGGTCCCGAATAATCAAACACGCAGTGGGTCGAAGACTATTGTGCCTGCATAGAAGAAAACCAATTATTTACTCATTGTAACATGGAATAACTATATCATTAACCCAATAATTGGCATGCTTTCCAATGTTAACTTGCATCATATCATTTGCTAGTGTAAGGTTAAAATATCAACAATTTTGGGTACGTTGGTCTATCATGGATTGTTATTTCTAAAACTTGGTTTAAGCCTGAAATCATTCGTTGCATAATACCCATTCCACTATAATCATCATGTTATTATTTTTACAATATCAAGTTTGCATTTTGATTGGTTACATATCTCTCCTCTAAACATGGTTGTTATAATAAGATAGAAATTAAATAATTCATATCTTATTTATAGATAAAGATAAATGTTTTATGTTTTATTTATAAATAGAGATCATTGTTTATATCCTTACCATAGATAAGAGATAAAATACTTTATGGGAGAACTCATGCTAATCACCAATCAACTATAACTTCTTTTGTACAAGATTATAATTTATAAATGGTAAATCTCTTATACAAAGGCTTCACAAGTTATAATTATTAAATGACATAATATAATAAGTTGGAGGATCATAAACTCTAATCTTAACATATTTATAACCTGGAGCTAGATTTAGATGGAGTTACTTTTTAACAAATAGAATATGCACGTTTACCAGTCACTTAAGAATTGATAACTCTTTGATAGTAGAACTATGAAGGGGACAAACATTTCATAAGAACACTTTTATGTAATTCTGTTACGCAGTTCATAGCGACATTACGTTGATGAATTTTGAGTTACGACTCAAATTGGAAATTATTAAAAGATTCACCAGGTCAAATGGGTAATAAGTACTTATAAAACTAAACAAGATAACTAGAATACAAATGAATCTTTTGAGTCAAAAAGTTATTTAGAAACTCAGGGTTTAATATGAAAATTAAAGTATAAGTAAAACAATGATCTTATGAAGGAACAATTGATGGCTTGTAGCTTATACAATTGAAATTATACTGTCCAAGTTTATCAGACTGTAAGTTTTATTGCAGAAGCGAATTGTGGGATAATTGTTACTCAGTCAAGATAATGTACTATTAATTAAACACTGATAAAAACAATCATTATAACATTACAAATTACATAGACAAAAGTAGAAATACTTTGTAATTGAGATTCTAAAGCTTAAAGTCACAAACATATCTTATTGTTGTTACTTACTTCTGAATGAGACTACTAGAAAAACTGAAGAAAGCCAAATGATTTTACTTTACAGGAGTTGTCTATAGTTTAGCAGCTTAATTACTAAGCTTTTAAATTGTAAATAAAGTACTGTTGACATTTTAAAGAACTTTTAATATGTACTTGTTCGATCATACCTATAAACCTGTAATAATCAGTATTCATCTGCGTTAGCACGATTGCTAAGTAAGCCTCGGATTCAAAAGTAGATTCCACCTACTTGACATAAAAAGACTAATAAAAATACTGAAGTAAAACAGCATGCAAGAAGACTTTATTCTTGTTACAAAAATGAACTGTTAAGTTATTAAATTAGAATTTAATGAAAATAATTACTTGACAGTTTCTTTTTATGCAAACCGTTAGCTGTTAGTAGACCGTAGATTTTAGCATTTATTGTTATCTCAAAATTTTAATTTTTTGTTAAAATTTGGGGTTTTGACATGTGGTATCAGAGCACAAGGTTCAAGCACTAGACCTTGATGAAGCCCAACTAGCTTTCATAAAACAATAAATTAAATTTTAATGCTAACATATTTTATTTTTAAATGTTATTCAACAGAAAACTGTCCTTTTTTGAAGTTTAACAGGAAAATATGGAAAGGTTGGAAGAGTATGCACAGGAGGAGTCTCCAGCTATAGAAACAGGAAATTTACCTAAAGATCCTATACCAGAGGATTTAACTACAAATTCCTCAGAGTTGTTCTAGACTGTAAAAGATTTAAAAACTGAAATGGAGTCTGTAAGCGAGAGAATGAAAGAATTCTGAGGGCTCAAGAAGAGATGAATCAAATCCTAATGGAAAAGTTTCAAACTGAGGGTAGGGGTAGAAGGTCAGAATCTGAAGATGCCAGTCATCAATGAAAATATAAAAAAATGAAGCATATAAAAACTGAAAGTAGTTCGTCTTCGAAAGTGTTTGGTGAACAACAAAATTTCCATACTACTAGTGATAGTAGTGATAATAATCTGTATGCTAAGAAGAGGAAATACAAACCTTACGAGGAAATTTTTGGCGGATTCAAAAAGATAAAACCACCAACTTTTAATGGAGAGACTGAGAAGGGTGAGGAAGCTGAATCTTGGTTATCTAGGATGAAGAAGTACTTCCAAATATATAATTATTCTAACCAGTTAAAGGCTATAATGGCTATATATAACATCTCAGGAAAGGCTGACATTTGGTGGCAGTACTTGAAGAGAGTTAAGAGTATAAAAGAGAAAGAAGTTAACTAGAGTACCTTTAAGAGGCATTTCAAAAAGAAATTCCTATCTGAGCAGTATTATGAGGAGAGAGCTAAAGAGTTTTATGAACTGAAGTTAGGTTTAATAACAATGAAGGATTTGAACAACAAGTTCTTAAGCCTACTTAGGTATGTACCCTACCTTGTAGATGAGAAACCAAAAATATAGCGATTCCTTAGCTGTCTACCTTATCATATTAAAGATATAATTGAATATGATAACCCAAAGACCTTGGAGGAAGCTATGAGAAAGGCTAATTCTTGTGTTGAGAAGACTTAGAAGAAAGAAAGCTTGGCCAACTAGAAGGCTAAGAAAAATAATCAGTTTGAATCTAAGAAGAAGGATTTTGTGCCTAACAAATTTTTTAAGAACAATAATGCCAAAAAATATTCTAATAACAAGAATTTCCAAGGAAATAGGAACAGTACACCTAACAATTGGAACAATTCTAAAGGTAAGGAAACTACAAATAATCATGGAAAATTTACCAAGAATTTTGAGCGTAAAGAACCTGCCAAGTGCTGGGAGTGTAATGGCCCACACTATGCTTCAGTCTATCCAAACCAGAAGAAGATTGTTAGCAACATTCATACTATACAGGAAGAGATGACTATTGGGGAACTAGCAAGGAGCATGCCTAGAATCAACCTAGCCTTGGAGAACCGACAAGCTGAATATCAGACTTCCATGGTGGAAGTAGAAGGTATGATAAATCAGACCCCTGTAACTATTTTAATTGATCCAGGAGCTAGTCTCAGTTATATTGGACCTCAAATAGTGGAGAAATGTAAGTTATCTGTCGATAAGTTTGAGAATTCATGGTTAGTTCAGTTAGCCACTGGTGCTAAAAGAAAAGTAACTTGTTTTGTGAAATAATGTGCTTTACTTATGGATAAATTTGAAACTGTTGTTAAACTTAATGTTTTTCCACTTGGCTCTTATGATTTGCTGATTGGTATGGACCGGTTAGAACAACATAGAGTAATTCTAGACTCTTATGATAAAACTTTCACATGCTTAAACAGTGATGAAAAACCAGTAAGTGTTAAAGGTATTCCTAGAAAAACTACGGTAAGGCAGATTTATGCTTTACAACTTAAAAGAGCTGTTAGAAAAGGATGTAAAGCTTACGCAGTAAAAATTACATATGAGGAAAGTAAAATTAAAACAGATAAGTTAAAAGTAGAAGACATCCCAGTCTTAAAAGAATATGTTGATGTATTACCAGAAGAAATTCTGGGATTACCTTCGAAAAGGGAATTGAATTTCACCATTGAGATGGTACCGGGTGCAGTACCTAGCTCAGAGGCCCCTTATCGAATGAACATATTGGAACTTAATGAATTAAAATTGCAATTAAAAGAGTTAATTGATAAAAAAGTATATTCGACCAAGTTTGTCTCCCTAAGGGGCACTTGTCATCTTCATCAAGAAGAAGGACATAACTATGTGACTTTACATAGATTACCGTAAGCTAAACAAGGTGACTATCAAAAATCGATATCTGTTGCCCCACATAGATGATATGTTTGATCAACTACGTGGAGCCACGGTGTTTTCGAAAATAGATTTAAGGTCTGGATATCATCAAGTGAGGATTAAAGATGAAGACATCTTCAAGACAACCTTTAGAACAAGATATGGTCATTACAAATTTGTCGTAATGTCATTCGGGCTTACTAACGCCCCAACTATCTTCATGTGTTTAATGAACAACATAATGCATAAGTATTTAGATAAGTTTGTGGTCGTTTTTATTGATGACATTATAATCTATTAAAAAACTGAAGAATAATATAAAGAACATCTAAAAATTGTTTTGAAAGAGTTGGGAGAACATCAACTCTTCGCAAAGTTTAGTAAGTGTGATTTCTTCAAGGATAAGATTCAGTATTTAGGTCACGTAGTGACCAAGGAAGAAATTTATGTAGATCTTGAAAAGATATAGGCAATCGAATATTGGCCGGTTCCTAAGGATGTGATGGATGTTAGATCTTTCATGGGAATTACTAGTTATTACCAGAGGTTCATTGAAGGCTTTTCAAGTATAGAAAATCCGATAACTTCCTTGCAAAAGAAAGGAAAAAAGTTCGACTGGAATCAGAAGTGTGAAGAAAGATTTAAAAAGCTAAAAAATTGATTAACCAGCGCACCTATTTTAAGAAAAATAGATCCTAATAAAGAATTTATAGTGTGCACTGATGCTTGTAATGATGGCTTAGGTGGTGTTCTGACTCAAGAAGGGAATGTTATTGCCTATGAGTCTAGAAAGTTAAAAGTTCACGAAAATAATTATGCAACATATGATCTGGAACTAGAAGCTGTAATACACGCCTTAAAGATGTGGCGACATCACCTAATTGGCAGAAAATTTGTTTTAATGACTGACAATAAAGGATTGAAGTATCTTTTAGATTAGCCTAATTTAAATGCCAGACAAGCTATATGGTTAGCTTTCTTAAGCGATTATGATTTTGAAATCCAGCATATAAAAGGTAAAGAAAATAAAGTTGTTGATTCATTAAGTAGGAATGCAAGGCTGAATTTTGCAACAACAATCAACACTTATGTTTCAGACTTAGATGAACAGCTTAAAGAAGGAATAAAACAAGATGAAATTTACCAGAAATTGCAAGCTAAAGCTAAGGAAAACCCAACAGAAAAATTAATAAAAGGTTATAGTTTAAATGAAAAATATTTTTGACTGTATAAAGATAAATTGTATGTACTGAACGTACCTAAGGTCAAGTTGTTAATTCTAGATGAAATTCATAAAACACCATATTTAGGTCATCCAGGTTATGAAAAGACCATAACCATGTTAAGAAAAGAGTATTTTTGGCCAAATATGAAAAATAAAGTAGCTGAATATATTGCAAGGTGTTTAGAATGTCAATAGGTAAAAACTAAACACCAATACCCAGCCGGTTTGCTACAACCTTTACCTATCCCTAGTTGGAAATGGGAGGTAATTAGTCTAGATTTTATTACTGGACTTCCTAGAAATCAAAATCAGAATGATTCTATCATGGTAGTAGTTGGTAAGTTAAGCAAGGAAGCTCATTTTATACCTGTTAAAACTACTTACAAAGCTTCCAACATAGCTGATATTTTTCTAAAGTAGATCTTTCAATTACGTGGAGTACCAAAAGTCATAATCTTAGACAGAGATCCTAAATTTACAGGAAACTTTTGGAAGTCCTTGTTTAAAGGATTAAATACTACGTTGAATTTCAGTATTTCTTTCCATCCTTAAACAGATGGACAAACTGAAAGGGTAAACTAGGTACTGGAAGATTTATTGAGAATGTATGTGAAAGATTAGCCAGGTAAAAGGGAGGACTATTTACGTCTAGTAGAATTTGCGTATAATAACAATTATCAGACATCCACTAGATTTAGTCCATTTTAAATTTTATATGGATGTAAATGTAATACTCCTATCTCTTGGAGTAATCCAGTAGATAGATTGGTATTAGGTCCAGAACTATTGAAAGAAAAGGAAGAAATTGTGAAACAAGTGCAAGGAAACCTGAAAGTGGCACAAGATCAGCAGAAAAGTCAAGCAGACTTGAAAAGAACTCCAAAGGATTTTTAGGTAGGTGAACATGTGTTCATCAAGGTAACGCCCAAAAATATCTCTCTAATATTGGGGAGTTGTGAAAAATTGGCACCTCGTTACTGTTGCCCATTTCAAATTATGTCTAGGATGGACAAGTAGCTTATCAATTAGCATTACCACCTAACTTAAGAGTACATAATGTTTTTCACATTTTCATTTGAAAGAAATATGTTCATGATGCTACTCATGTTGTTAGCTAGAATGTTGTACATGTGGAACCAGAAGGAGAATTTCTGGTGGAACCAGACTATATCCTCGGGAGGAGGGAAATTACACTTTGGAACTGCACCATTAGACAGGTGAAGGTGCAATGGAAGCACCTTAGTACTGAAGAAGCCACCTGGGAATTGGAAAGTAAAATGAAAGATGCATATCCAATTCTGTTCCAGGGGACTTCAGAGGATGAAGAATAAATAACATCGAGGACGATGTTATATTCTAAGGGGGTGTGTATGTCACATGCCCCAATTTTGTAAAATAATGTTATCTTATTTTTATTTTATTCCAAGACATTGTGTTAAATTTAATGCTAAGTTGAAACTGATGAATCAGCAGAGTCAAGGATGTGGAATGTAATTCTGAATATTTTATTTTTTTATAAATAAAAGTGGAGACAACAGCTTGGGAGAGCTGTTAAAAAGAGTTTTACTGATCAAGTTGGTGGAGGGAACTAGGTGGAGATCAAAAAGACAAGTGGCAGCATCCTCAAACACTTCCTATGTTGTAGGTGGAAACCTCCCTACATTTGGGGTCATGATCCCCCAAAAACGTGGGATCATAGCAGGTGGCTCAATTAATGACAACTAACCCAAAAAGACCTAGGAAATATTAATAAAAGTACCCAATGTAGAGAGCTGAGGCTACTCATTCCAGGAGAAGAATCAGTCAAGTGAATGCACTTCAAGGAATTCATTGGGAAGGGAAATTTTGAGGAAGGTGTTGAGGGGTAAATTGCAGGAAGGTGATCTAGTATAGCCTTGCAGCTGAAAGATCTTGCTGCAGTGTGCAGAGTTGGTATTGAGTCTCATGAATAGTACTTTGTTGTTTGCTCGACCTAGTTCCATCCAAGGAGACTAGAGCAAGCTCTAGGGTCTTGAGAAGTCACTATTTGAGTGCTCTCCAGGAGTTGGTAGGGAGCAATGACCTCCCATTACTGTTGTCATCCAGCTTTAAAAACAGGTTCCATTATCTTTTAATTTTTGTGTTATAGTTTATATCTGTGTGTGAACAAATAATGAATGATCATATGTTATGCTGTAAATTGTTAAGTTGAAATCTCTTAGTTGTTTTAAGGTTGAATCTGTACTTTGATGAAAGATAAATCCTACCTATGTTTTTCCCCATCTGGAGTAATCCAGATTGTACTCTAACACAGGTAGTGAGTTTAAATGAATGAAGTAATGATAGGAATATGAAGGAATAGAATACTTATGTTTTTTTCAGAGTATTGAAATGTTTTCTTTCAGTAGATAGTTGTTTTCCAGAAATATTATTAATCTGTTTTGTACAGATGTTGTCAGAACTAGATTGTGTAATTATAATATCAGAAAAGAACAAGAATCATATTATTTACTGACAGTAGTATGTTTAAGTATATAATTCATTCTTCTACACAGTATTTACTTCTATAAAATGTACATTTATACTGAAATAGAAGAACTAGTATTACTAGATGAATGTTTATGTTTATCATCTATGTTAAGAAAAGATGTAAAAATAATACGGATGGTTTATCTCTTTTCCATTAGTGCTAATTAATTTACTTGCAACTATCTGAACTCTAAATAAGAACTTGATAAATATTACAGTATTCTTTTCTTAGTATTAATAATTAAAGGATAGTAGTAACCTATGCTTAAGTTATTATTAATAAGAAACTGTCCTTATACACTTACAGACATAATAGATGTAAAGAGTGTTAACAAATAGGAAAGTTCTTATTTTCTTTCAGCAAGCTTACAAAGATAATTTTATTAAATAAACACAATTTCTATAGACTGCTCTCATCCTTATTTAATTTATATAAATACCAACATAAACTTAAGAGGATACATTATTCATAGATAATAATATTATTAATATAGATAATAATATTATTAAAAATAAACGGCGAGGTTTATAAATTATTAGTTCTTTAAAAACAAACTGAAGAAAACTGTGTGACACTAATCGAATTAACAAAGTAATACTACATAAATTAATACTCTATAAAAGTTAAATACGATAAACTCCAACTCATATTCTAAGAGTAATTTATTTGTATTTTTTTATATACTGTAGTAACCTAGGTTAAACATAAGTTAGTTCTTTTAAAAACTATTAAACAACCAACTAAAATTTTATACACAGAAGTGAATTACATTACTGAGCAACATGTATAAATGTATTTATAAAAGAAACCATGCTTTTCTTCTACTAACAGCATGCATTTATAGAAATAAATGTTAGGGTTAAACCCTTTAATTTATTCATTTACAAGTACCAAAACATTAAAACCTAATTTACATAAATTATGTAACCATTAATAACCAGGTTAGAATACATTATTCACAGTCCTTTGAAGGACAAATATTAATTTCCTCACAGTCTTTTAAGGACAAATAGAATGAAATAGAAAAACTGTATAATTATTATAACAAGAATAATATATATCAAAACAAGGGTTTTTACAAGTCAAACCCTAATTTATAACTTCAATCAAAACAAGCAAGATTTAAGTTACAGCTGTAAGTATCACCTTTAAAATTTTAATTATAAACCCTTATAGAGTTCTCAACTGAGTATAAACTTCATTATATTCAAGAAGGGTAAAAACCCTAGAATTACACAAAGTATAGTATAGACTTATGTCAACCAAAACAAGTTTCACAACAGTACTGTCAATACAAAAAATACAAATTTAAACCTAGCCGTAAAGCCAAAGCTTCAACTAACTATAGTGCTCAATATAAACCGAGTCTACCCTAGCGAGGGTTTGATTCTAAATATTACAACATTAACCTATAGAAACAACAACACAACAACATAACTCGTGGTGAGACAAGGGAGGGTTTCCCAAAACCTTGGGCGAATCCATCGACCACTCTAACTCTAGTAGAGTGAAAAATCCAACATTTGGACCACGGGGCTTACCCAAAAATGAATCATGAGCCATGGCCATTGTTGGTGTTTGTATTTTTCTCATTGCAAAAGCTTTATGATGGCAAGAACCTGCAAGCAAGGTATTAAGAACTATGTTAGTTAAACAATGCTTATATAAACCTCAGTAACAACAAAGTAAATTTAGCAACGAAGTTTTTGAACTCAAGTTATTATTACCTGTCAGAAGAGAACAATGAGCAGCCTCAATGAAGCACTATCACCTACAGGATTTTCCTTATTAAAAACTTAACAACATGCAAGGGTATCTCTCACACAATGGCGAGCCATGAGAATAGTAACCAGTAACTAAAGCAGACACCAAGCTACGAAGGCAATGAATGGGATATTGCATAGGCAACGAGCTAAGGGTAACGAACATCCCCACTAGGTGGAGAGTGAGAACCTAGCCATGTACAATGGCATTCAAAATCACACACTAATAACATTTGCAGTATTACATCAAGGCTCAAGACAACTAGAGTGAGGAATAACGACGACCGCCATGGAAAGGCCAAGCCAAGTAGCCTCAAGGGCTAGCACAAACTGTGGAGAAACAATGATAAGGGTTAGGTCACAAGTAGTGTTTTTAGATCCCCGACACTTGGTCAGCAGACGACCACGTGATCCCCAATAATCAAACATGCAGTGGGTCGAAGACTGTGGTACCTGCGTAGAACAAAACCAATTATTTACTCATTGTAACGTGGAATAACTATATCATTAACCCAATAATTGTCATGCTTTCCAATGTTAACTTGCATCATATCATTTACTGGTGTAAGGTTAAAATATCAACAATTTTGGGTACGTTGGTCTATCGTGGATTGTTATTTCTAAACCTTAGTTTAAGCCCAAAATCATTTGTTGCATAATACTCATTCCACTATAATCATCATGTTATTATTTTTACAATATCAAGTTTGCATTTTGATTGGTTACATATCTCTCCTCTAAACATGGTTGTTATAATAAGATAGAAATTCAATAATTCATATCTTATTTATAGATAAAGATAAATGTTTTATGTTTTATTTATAAATAGAGATCATTGTTTATATCCTTACCATAGATAAGAGATCAAAAACTTTATGGGGGAACTCATGCTAATCACCAATTAACTATAACTTCTTTTGTACAAGATTATAAGTTGTAAATGATAAATCTCTTATACAAAGGCTTCACAAGTTATAATTATTAAATGGCATAATATAATATGTTGGAGGATCATAAACTCTAATCTTAACATATTTATAACCTAGAGCTATATTTAGATGGAGTGACTTTTTAACAAATAGAATATGCATGTTTACCAGTCACTTAAGAATTGATAACTCTTTGATAGTAGAACTATGAAGGGGACAAACGTTTCATAAGAACACTTTTATGTATTTTTGTTGCGCAGTTCATAGCAACATTACGTTGATGAATTTTGAGTTACGACTCAAATTGGAAATTACTAAAAGATTCACCAGGTCAAATGGGTAATAAGTACTTATAAAAGTAAACAAGATAACTAGAATCGGAATGAATCTTTTGAGTCTAAAAGTTATTTAGAACCTCAGGGTTTAATATGAAAATTAAACTATAGGTAAAACAATGATCTTATGAAGGAAGGCTTGATGGCTTGCAGCTTATACAATCGAACTTATACTGTCCAAGTTTATCGGGCTGTAAGTTTTATTGCATAAGCGAATCGTGGGATAATTGTTACTTAGTCAAGATAATGTACTATTACTTAAACGTTGATAAGAAAAATCATTATAACATTACAAATTACATAGAAAAAAGTAGAAATACTTTGTAACTGAGATTCTAAAGCTTAAATTCGCAAACATATCTTACTGTTGTTACTTAGTTTTGAATGAGAATACTAGAAAAACTGAAGAAAGCCAAATGATTTTACGTTACAGGAGCTGTCTAGAGTTTAGCAGCTTAATTACTAAGCTTTTAAATTGTAAATAAAATACTATTTACACTTTAAAGAACTTTTAATATGTACTCATTCGATCATACCTGTAAACCTGTGAGAATCAGTATTCATCTACATTAGCACGATTGATAAGCAAGCCCCAGATTCAAAAGTGGATTCCACCTACTTGACATAAAAAGACTAATCAGAAAACTGAAGTAAAACAACATGCAAGAAGACGTTATTCTTGTTAAAAAAATGAACTATTGAGTTATTAAATTAGAATTTAGTGAAACTAATTACTTGACTGTTTCTTTTTATGCAAATCGTTAGCTGTTAGTAGACCACAGATTTTAGCTATTATTGTTATCTCAAAATTTTAATTTTTTGTGAAAATTTGGGGGTTTGACATAAAGCTACATACCCAGAGCAGGATCTGGTCCTCTTTCTTTCTCTATAATTCTCTTCTAGATTCCCATATCTTTCCACGCCTTGGATAATTTCACGTACCTAGGAAGGTTTCCTCTTATGAGGATTCTTCTCCAAAGGTGAATCTACAGGTCTTTGTGGTTCTTCAAATTCTGGATCTTCTTCTTGAGTTTCTTCGTTCATGGTTGTATCATGAATTTTGGGTTCTTTTGCTTCTTTAGGTTATTCAACAAGTATTTTTTTTTGGATTTGTTGTAAGCTGTGTCTTCATAAAATATCACATCCCTGCTTATGTCAATATTCTTGTATCCTAGGAAATATATTTTGCAAGCCTTCGAGCTTTCAGAGTATCCCACAAATATACCCTTCTTTCCTGAAGGATCTAATTTTGTTCTCTTCTCTTTTGGAATGTGTATGTACATAGGACAACNACTTCTAGTTTCTTGCTGGAGAAGACTTCTTCAGAAGTCTTGTTCTCGAGTACTCTATGTGGAGTACTGTTTTGTACATACACTGCTGTTATAGCATCTTCCTCCCTAAGATGCACAGGAAGATCTTGATCATGAAGCATTTTTCTTGCAGCTTCCATGATAGTTCTATTCTTCCTTTCTATAATCCCATTCTTTTGTGGATTAGAAGGGTTGGACAACTCCCTCTTAATCCTTGATTCTTTGCATAGCTCTTTGAATTCATTTGAAGTGAATTCTCTGTCATTATCTGATCAAAAGGTCTTGATCTTCTTTTCAGTGTGGTTCTCAATCAAGGCTTTGAATTCCTTGAACTTGCTGAATACTTCCTCTTTGTTCTTAATGAATTAAACCCATGTCTTGCTAGAAAATTCATCAATAAAAGAAACATAATATGCATACCCGCTTAGTGATTTTGATGACATAGGACCGCATACATCGGAGTGGATGATTTCTAGGATTCCTTTTGCTTTTCTTTCACTGCTTGGAAATTTCTTCTTTGTATTCTTTCCTTTTGCACATCCTTTGTAGACCCCATCATGTTTTTCTTGGACTTCTGGAAGAGCTCCAACATCTTTGCTTGCAATAGGTAGTGCTATGTAATGCACATGTGCAAGCATTCTATGCAAAAGTTCACTTGGCTCTACTGTGTCATGGACCAAGGCTTGTTCTGGATGGCCCTTTAATTTGTACAATCCTTCTTGTTCTCCAATCACCAGTGCATCATCGATAGTCTTTCCTTTTGGCCACATGATGACTTGACCATCTATGAATGCAAACCTCATTTCTTTTGCATCTAATGCAGATATGAAGAGGATGTTCTTCTTGAGTCCTGGCACAAACAATACTTCCTTCATTTTCAGAGACTTTCTAGAGTCTAGCTTATAGGAATATTTCCCACTACCTTTTATTAGATATTGGTAGTCATCTCCTAGCTTCACCTTGTGAGTTGATTCATGTTCTAACAATCTCATAAAGGATTCCTTGAATCATGTCATATGTTTGGAAGCCCTGCTATCTATGATCCAATCATTGCTTCCATGAGTAATGTTTCCTGTGAGAGCGGAAATCAAAACATATTCATCCTCGCTTGAAGAACCTTCACTTTTAAATCCAGTTCTTTTCTTGGATGGTTCATCATCCTCTGCAGCATGAGCATGATGTCTTATTTTGTTTCTCCTTTTTTTATTCTATTTCTTAGGACAATTTCTTGCATAATGTCATGCTTCATCACATGTATAACATATGATCCTAGAAAAATATTTTCTAGTGTTATCTTTGTGAGAGTGCTTACCTCTGGAGTGATGAGATCTTCTTTTGGTTGACTTAGAGTGTACCATGAGAGCTTGATATTCACTTCCCATATTTTCTTCTTGAGCTGCTATCCGAGCTTCTTCTTGAGAGCACTCTTCCCATAGTATGCTGAACTTGAATAACTTCTTTCTAACACAGATCCCTTGAATAAAAGAGTCCCATGATCTAGGCAGACCATTCAAGGTTGTCATCACAATATTTGCATTTTCCACTTCTTCATCTATTGCTTCTAGTTGTTCCTTGATCTGAGAAACTCTTGTGAAGTAAGACTAGATTGTTTTTGCATTTTGAATCTTCACATTCTTCAGTTGGTTTCTCAGAGTCATCTTTCAGTTTATGTTCTTCCCTTCAAACAATTTGGTTAGGGCATGAAACATAGCTTTAGGTTTCTTTAGGGATGACACTTGTGGTATGAGATGATCCTTGATAGAATCAGCAATGATTCTCTTTTCCATAACCAACTTATTCTTATGTAAGGCCTTAGCCTCATCTCTCTTTAGAACTGGAACCTCCTCATTAATGTTGGAGTCCAACTCATTTTCTTCCAGGACCAGGGAGATCCTATACTTCCAAGCTCGGAGTTAATAGCTCCCTCAAGATTTTCATCAAGCTTGGTATGATGAGACATCTTAACTGAGAACCTCAAATGTAAATACAAAAGATTTAGATATTACCAGGTCAATATGTTGGATCTAGATTTGGAGCTGAAATCCTGCAGTACTGGTTCAGGAGCAAATTAGGGTTTTTCTTTTCTTGATTTTTGTCCAACCAAATGCTTTGAAATTGATCCCTAACTTCTATTTTTTGTAGGAGATCAATCCAGGCCTAGGCTCACTGAAAAATTCCTCTTCTATGAAAAGCCCTAATTTTCGGCAACAGTATCGGGTCCAAAACTGAAAAACCTTAGAATTGGATTCTGCTTCGATAGAAAGATGCTCCCTATGGAGGAGAGTTATTCCAACCTTATTTTGATGAAAATATGTGGAGAGAGATCCATAAAGTAGGAATCCCTAGTTCCTGCAGCTGCACAGTGTCTTCTTCTCAGGTTAGCTCTGATTCCATGTTAGTTTTTCAACATTAAGCTAGCATTATTAGGATATTTAACTGAGAGAATAAAAAGAAAAACAATAAAACAGAAGAGACAATGAACACAGTGTTTTTCCTTGGGAAAACCATAAATGGAGACAACCCTGCAACTTCCTCAGAGATAGAATCAACACCAAAATAGAAAATCCCAAAGCAGTAAGTGATATCCTGACAATAGTAACCTTCTTCTTATATAGCCCCAGTGTCTTATCCTTCCTCAACTATGCGCTACAATCGATTGTGTATGTGATGTATGCTAAATAGAGAAGTCACCTCTCTATTTATAATAATTCTCGACATGACTAAAACCCTACTAGGGCTGACTTCACTAGGTGAGTCTAATAACCCTAGTGCCCCAGAACTACAGGGAATTTAACCCTTAGTCAATAGGAGGGTTACCCATAATGACTTGACATGACTTTTTTACATTATAGATCTCCCTGATCGAAACATCAGGGCATCACATGACATAATAACATCCCGAAATAAACATCGGGTTACAATAGATAAGAAATACAAGTGAATACATTCTGAAGTTACAATTACATCAACAATGAGCATCGATATGTGTCATACAAGTTAAACTAGGATTACATATTATACGTAATCAATTACCATAAGAACCAGCCAGCAAAAACAGAGACTCCAAAAAACCCTAGTGTTTTGTTCTTGCCAAGTAAGTAACAAACATGAAACCCATAAAATATGCATCAATCCATATTTACGGAGCTTTTTAGATCCTTTAAACCTCTCCTTCATCACAATAGCTGAATCAGAAGATCAGGAAATTTCAGTATAAAAGTTTGTTCAAGCTCTTGCTTTCTGAATAGCAATATCTTGGTTAGCATCCTACATTGTAAATGTTGAAAATTGTCTAGCATCTTGAATCTTGATTATTTATTGTGAATTTTGAATCCTAAATAATGGGTTTTTCAATAACTGGTAAGAATTGAGTTCTTTAGTGTGCAACAAAATGAATTTCCACCCACCCTTGTTGTCTCTTTGTTGCAGGACCACACCTAAAAGGATATTAAACTAGACTTGTAACTTGTTTGCTTCTTTGGTCATTCTGTTAGTTACCACCTATGTAAAGGCGCAACCAAAGCCTTGCTACAATAGCCTGCTGATCACAATGTTATTAGTATAACCTATATTGATCAGGTTCGATTAGAGTAAATACATCATATTAGCACATATCGAGCATCACTGTAATTATACTAGTATTGAACCTAATCTATGCGCAACACATTTTACTCATGGAGCTTATCTGTTACTAATATACATTTATCCACGTGTATTCATAAGCTATTCACTTTAATGTAAGCATCATGTTAAGAAGGAGCAATGGTAACCACTATTCTAGAAGCACGGTTGTACCACATAATGGACACAATTATAAATATAGTAGAACATTTATTAAATATGCTTTACTAGTGTGAAAGAGTAAGCATGATGACCTATGATGTAACTTATGGAAATGAGCTATCTCTGATGACCTTTGTAATCTTGAATAGTAACACTCATGGAACTAGATAATGACGTGATAAAAGATTTCAATGATAAGCTAGAAACTTATAGAGCTATAAGGACTATGTGACATATGAGCACTATTATTTGCCGTACAAGTTAAAATGGGATTACATATTATATGTAATCAATTACCATAAGAACTAGCCAACAGAAATGGAGACTCTGGAACATCCTAGTGTTTTGTTCCTTCCAAGTAAGTAACAAACATGAAACCCATAAAATATGCATCAATCCAGATTTACGGAGATTTTTAGATCCTCTAAACCTCTCCTTCATCACAACAGCTGAATCGGAAGATCATGAAACTTTAGTATAAAAGTCTACCAAAGCTCCTTCTTTCTGAATAGCAATATCTTGGTTAGCATCCTACATTGTAAATGTTGAAAACTGTCTAGCATCCTAAATCCTGATTATTTATTTTGAATTTTGATTCCTAAATAATGGGGTTTTCAATAACTGGTAAGGATTCAGTTCTTTAGTGTGCAACAAAATGAATTTCCACCCACCCTTGTTGTCACTTTGTTGCAGGACCACACCTCAAAGGATATTAAACTAGACTTGTAACGTGTTTGCTTGTTCGGTCATTCTGTTTGTTATCACCTATGTAAAAGCACAACCAAAGCCTTTACATATCACTACTTAGCTTTATAGTGATATGTAAAGGAACAACCAAAGCCTTGTTACAACATCTTGGTGACCACAGTGTTATTATTATAACCTATATTGACCAGGCTCGATTAGGGTAAATACATCATATTAGCACATATCGAGCATCATTGTAATTAGACTAATATTGAACCTAATCTATGCACAACACGTTGTACTCATGGAGCTTATCTGTTACTAATATATGTTTATTCACGCGTATTCATAAGCTATTCACTTTAATGTAAGCATCATGTTAATAAGGAGCAATGGTAACCACTATTATAGAAACACGATTGTATCGCATAATGGACACAATTATAAATATAGTAGAAAAATTATTAAATATGCTTTACTAGTGTGAAAGAGTAAGCATGATGACCTATGATGTAACTTATGGAAATGAGCTATCTATGATGACCTTTGTAAGCTTGAATAGTAACACTCATGGAACTGGATAATGAGGTGATCACAGCTTTCAATTATAATATAGAAACTTATAGAGCTATAAGGACTGTGTGACATATGAGCACTGGTATTTGTTGTACAAGGTAAACTAGGATTACATACTATATGTAATCAATTACAATAAGAACCAGCCAGCAGAAATGGAGACTCTGGAACACCCTAGTGTTTTGTTCTTGCCAAGTAAGTAACAAACATGAAACCCATAAAATATGCATCAATCCAGATTTATGGAGCTTTTTAGATCCTGTAAACCTCTCCTGCATCACAACAGCTGAATCAAAATATAAGGAAACTTCAGTATGAAAGTCTACCGAAGCTCTTGCTTTATGAATAGCAATATCTTGGTTAGCATCCGACATTGTGAATGTTCAAAATTGTCTAGCATCCTGAATCTTGATTCTTTATTGTGAACTTTGATTCCTAAATAATGGTTTTTTCAATAACGAGTAAGAATTCAATTCTTTAGTGCACAAAAAAATGAATGTCCACCCACCCTTGTTGTTTCTTTGTTGTAGGACCACACCTTGAAGGATATTAAACTAGACTTGTAACTTGTTTGCTTGTTTGGTGATTCTATTAGTTCTCACATTACACCTCAAAGGACTAAGTTTTCCCAAAGGATTCAGTCTATTATTATTTCTTATGACCCAATTAGTTATGACATAGATCTTTATTTTTTGGTTGCTTTAGATGATCACATAATTTTGGATTCCTTGTGTCTTGGTCTGCAAACACATGGATATTAATATTTTGATCCAGACTCTAAAAATATTACTATTCACTGGTCAGTCTGTATCAAATTATTTAATACTGTTGTTCCTGAATCCCTTCAGTCTATCAATGAGGGGTCAGAGTTCACAACTCTCTTACATATAGTGATCCCGGATCATCCCAGATAGCCCCGCAGATGATTAAACGAGGAGATCTTCATCCTCCAGATAGGTGGGTTACTGATTGGAGTGAAATTAGCGGTTCCACACAAAGCCACAACAAATCACCTGTAAAGTTGTCATCTAAGAAGAATATGGAATTGTAATAACTCCGTTCCCTCCTAATGTCAATTATATATACTGATATTCAGATGGTTTAGTAAAATATTTTGTTTTATCAAACACTTTTGCCAATGTATTCCAAATTTTATTCACATTTTATATTTATATTTGTGTTTCCCAATTTGTGTTTAGGCCAATTCATCAAAGGTTGGGATGAAGGAATTGTTACCATGAAGAAAGGATAACATGCACTGTTCACGATACCTCTAGAATTGGCCTATGGATCTTCTTGCATGGCACCTACTATACCGCTCAATGCCACCCTCCAATTTAATGTGGAATTACTTTCCTGGACTAATATTCTAGATCTATGTAAGGATGGTGGCATTCTCAAGTGAATAATATCTCAAGGAGAAAAATATGACAGACCCAAATACCAAGATGAGGTGACTGCTAATTCATCCAAAGTAAAATCTATTTTTCATTTTTTTCAATCATATTTTTTAGGGGATTACTATTAAGACCATGGCTCTATAGCTGTGAGAATTTGTTTTTTATTCTAGACTTTGTGTGAATGTATATTTTCACATTCTTGTTTTGGGAGTCACTGTTGTTATTTTATAGCTATATATGGAAATCCTAGTGGTCCTCTATTTTTATAAACTGCTATCATGCTTCTCCTTTTCACAAAGCTTTGGGCGGTCCTATCAATGGTTGCTTGTAATAAGATTCAAGAATGAACATTTGTGCTCATTGTGTTGTTTATTTGTAATCCGTGAAATATGAAGCAAATCTTGAGGATAGAACACTAGTGGAAAAATCCCCACAAGAAGGCGTGGAGTTTTGTGTTAATGATGGTAATTTTGTGTAGTTGGGGAAAAAATGTAGATCTTGCTAATATCATATAGGATTTAACTTTCTATTTAAGACTACTTAACTTGTTTTTCCATCTTATTTCCTTGTCAATTATTGTTGTGCATTAAGGTGTCAATATAATGTCTTATTGCATTTTTGTTCTACAGGACACTTTTGTCCTGCCATTGTGAAGGAATTCAAAACAATGAAGAGAGGAGAAAATGTGATTCTTACCATAAAACCTACCTGTAAGCTTCAAACTCTATTGGTTCTATATAGCTTTGGCTTGATATTTTCTCTTCAAATGTTGAGCTGTATTTTTGCAATTTGTATGTAGTTATTCTTTTGGTGATTAGGAAGTTATATTGTATAGATTATAATATCGCTTTTCTATTGCCATTATTTTTATGATTCAATCCTTAGGTTTTCACCTACCTGCACATGATATCATGTTAGATCTAAGTATATGTCTAGATGTGCTTAGTGGCTTGGGAAATTAGGCTTTGTTTATTTTGCGGAGTTCAAAGTTCTCATTGTTATCTTATTTTTTGTGCGTATTCATGTGCATGAAGGTACCTTCGGAATCAGTTAGGCCTCTAAGTACCTTGGTTCTATTCTTTTCCATTGTCAAAGGATATGGATTTTCTTTCTTGCTTAAGAGAATGGCTATGGTTTTATTTCTTGTTCAGGATAGGATTTGTATGTAATATTAATTCCATTGTCAGTGAGTGCATAACTAAATAGTGAGGACATTAGGAAAATCATATCATCTTAAATGAAAACAATAGAAATTTTATGTCAAATAGTTTAAAGCACCGAAGTTTATAAAAATAGTTTGGAGTACTCATATTTTCTCTTTTTTCTCTTTGCTAGGAAGTCCATGTGGCATGCACATGTATTTGTAGAGCCCTTGTCACAATGATTAATATTTAAGTTGGAATCTAATATCTTCTTTCAGACAGATGTGGCTATCTGTTTGTTACGGTTGCCTTAGGAATTGATAGCTTTATTATTTTCATTTGGTAACTTCCCTTAGATACATGATTGTATCAGGAAAACTAACGTGATAGATTAGTTGTCAGATGCCTTTGGTGAGAAAAGCAAGAATGCTAAAGAAGGGTTTGTTTTGCTTCCTCCAAATGCTACTATCACTATGAGTCTGGAGTTAGTTTCATTTAAAGTTGTTAAACAAGTAACATAAGATAAGAAGATTATCAATAAAATCCTAAAGGAAGTTGATGGGTATGAGAAACCAAGTGATGGGACGACAGTTCAGAGTATGTGCATATTCTAGAAATCATGCTCTTCAAAGTAAATAAATTATGAAATTTAAGAGTCTAGTTATGGGGTTTAAAGGGTTTGAGGATGTTGATTCTTATAATGTAGATTCTAAATGGGTTGAGTATTTTGCAATTTCTTTAACCTGATATTGTTATATGGGATATCTGGGTATTGTGTTTGTTGAATGCTTGAGTTGGCCAGAAGACATGTATTTTTATCCATATTTATGTCTAATTTGTCTGATGTAATTACATTGCAGTCAAGTATATTGCTAAGCTGCAAGATGGCACAATATTTGAGAAGGAGGGATACAAGGGAGAGGAGAATTTTGAATTTGAAGTATATGAAGGTAATATTAGAACCCTCAGCAATTTTGAATTTTTAAAATATAGGAATTAGGATTTGGGAAGGGTGGTGAATATCAAAAATAAAATTTTCTAACTGGTTGATCAAAATTAAACTGGTTGAAGAACACGTTATTGTTGTTTTTGATAAGGCAGTGGAAACCATGAAGACAGGGGAGGTTTCCCTGATTACAATAGGACCTAAATATGGTTTTGGAAATATTGAAACCCAGAAGGATCTAGCTTTAATTCCACCAAATTCAACTCTCATCTATGAGGTGGAAATGGTATCATTTACTAAGGTAAGAGAAAATACATACTATTAATTAGCATGGAAGTCAAATGTATGGGGTAATGTTTTTATACATACTATTAATTAGTAAGGAAGTAAATATACATGGTAATTTAATCATTTTTCAAAAAATGAGGTATGTTCTCATCGAAGAAGATGGAGTACCACCCTTCCACAATTTTAACTTCTTGTGTCATCATTAAAAGTGTAATTTGAGTGGATATCTTTGATAACAGATTTTCTATGTCAATGTAGACTTTTATACAATATGATAATATGTCTTTCAACATACAAAAAGTAAAAATTAACATTTAATTGGTATTATGATAGGAAAAAGAATCATGGGATATGGATACAATAGAGAAAATTGAAGCCTCTAAATAGAAGAAAGAACAAGGCAATTCTCTGTTTAAGGTTGGAAAGTACCGGTGAGCTGCAAAGAAATATGATAAGGTATTATAATAGTGACTGGTACCAAGCGGAGTTGTAAGAAATTGGGATTCATATAATGAGTGATTTCTCTGTAAGATGTGTTGCTTTCTGTGTAAGCTCTACACAAGGGTTGGATGTATCAATTTAGTGAAGTTTGTTCAGCGCTTTTCATGAATATATTTAAGGACAATAAATTGCTTGTGCATAGCTGATCTGCATTGGTGGTGTTGGTTTTAGGATGCAAAATATATTGAGCATGACAATTCCTTCATTGTTGAGGAGAAAAAATAAATCAATGGTTCTAAAAGTATCTTGTAACCTAAATCATGCAGCATGTTGTCTTAAATTGAAATACTTTAAGGAAGAAATTAAGCTATGTTCAAAGGCAATTGATTTAGAGAAATAGAGAAATTTGGATTGGGGAGTTAACATATATAAATTTATAATCTAGATAATAGTGATATTTCATTTACTTATCTTGTTTTGAGTGATTTTTTCTTTATTCGCCGAGAGTTTAAATGGAAGGCTATTAGGGAAGGAATAATCTTGAGTCTTGCTATATTGGTGTAGTGTCTACAGAATAGTTATGTTGGTACCAGTTTAAGCACTTTTATGATATATAGTATATACATCCTGATATATTATCTCAATTATTGTTTATATAAATTTTATCTTTTACTGCTGACAAAATAATCTTTCCTAGAGGACTTTCAGAGTATTTTCGAGTGCCAAGAATATTGAGCGAATTTTTATATATGGTTCTCTAGAAGTGTTAGAGCTTGAATCACAAAATGTGAAGGCCTTATATAGAAGAGACAAGCATATATAGAGACAACAGATTTGGTTTTAGCTGAATTTTATATCAAGAAAGCTCTAGAATAGGTACATTGCAAAGAACCTTTGTTATTGTTTTACCCGTGACAGAATATTCTACTATTGGTTTACTTTTCTTAACTACAATCATCTACTCTATGTCCATACACAAGGAGGTACGAATAGAGTATAAAGTTTTAAAGAAAAATCAAATTGAATATAATAAGAAAGATGGAAAGCTATATGGAAACATGTTCTCAAGGCTTAACAAATTGGAAGCCTTTGAAGGAAAGGTATTATCTACGTAAGGAAATCATCAAACAGAATAGAGTGAGGGAGAATATCTAAGTGCAGGTTTTGTTTGTGCTATCTCAGAGCTTTCTATGCTTTTGTGGTTTGTAAATTGTATCCCACCAAAACAATGGTTCAAACATAGTTGTATTAACTTTTTGTCAACTCTTGGATAGTATTTCATACTCTGTAATCAGCATTTTCACACCTTGTTTTGCATAGTTTGTGGAAACTTGTATTGATTTTTTCTTTGCATCTAAGAATTTTTTTGATAAAGTTGTTTGGTATTACAAGTTGCTTGCATGGATACTATATTTGGCATGCAAAGACTTATCTTCTTACCTTATTATGTGCCCTCCATAATCACTAGCTTCTTTATTTCACCTTTGCAATTATAAGCATAAAGCTTGACTTTGGTAGAACTCTAGAAATTTGTAGGTTTGTTGCTTATGTATTAAACTCTAGTCAAAAGGGCACAAAGTGTCTCTTGCTTTACTTGATTTTGAAATTAACTAGTGGATCATCCTAGAGATTCTATTTTCCATTATATTCATTCATTATATTATATCATAATTGAATGCACAAAGGAATTTCATTGATTGAATATTAATGATTAGCGTGGTAGTTATTCAGTCATTATCTGATACCAGTTGGCATTTTTTTGTTTCTTAGCTTGAAAGATAAGATAATCCACTGAGATGTTTATAAATCAACTAGAAAATACTCTTGGTATGGCCTTAGTACGTTTGATTATATGTTACTAACATTACAAAAAGATGCCTTAGTAGGCTGACTGTGTTGATTATCGTCTTGTTTTTCCTGGCATTTGCAGAAGGGTGAAGTTGAACCAATGGAGGTGGAGAAGCTGACATAAAATTGATGAAAATAGAAATCCAAAGGAAATGGGTGTAGATTCTAGTTAAATGACAACATGTTAATGTATTACATCTAATTGTTAAAGAATTGTTAATGTATAGTAAATAACTTGCAAGAGGAGGAATTCGATATGTCATTGTATTGGTGTTTTAACATTTGAAAAATGAGTCTTTTCTCATATGGGTAATACAATTTTGTTTGTGACATAGAAACTTGTATGGTATGAGAATGGTGTCTATTGTTTTATACAGTTGTTTCTGTAAATTGGTTACAAAATGAAAATCCCTAATAAGGCATTTCACTCTCAACGAAACCTTTTTAGAGTCCCAAGCAATTTTTATGTGGTAGAATGTCAACGAAAACAGACTGCAATGGGATTGATTACCCAAACATGCAGAATGGATAGCTGGATTTACAAAATATTTCGGTGTCATTTTGTACATGGGTTCTTAAAAATCCGTTTTAGACAACCCCACCACTTATTTGAAGGGGTTTTTGAGGCATTCTAAAAATCCGAGTTTAAAAATTGCAAGATTATGATTGGATCCCTATATGGGTTATTGATCTTGCAAAATTGTTTATCCAGTTTATAGTATGATCTATCTTTTCTTACAAAGAGTTAACCCTCAAATAATTTTATTTTAGTGATAATGCCAAATGTACAAGACTTTCGTTCTAGATGGGTATGTCATGGAACTTTTTTCACTTGAAGTTTCTTTAGATCAAAATGATAATCCAAATTTGAACATTGGGATAGAAATAAATTAATTTTAAAGGTGGGTTATTGCATTTTAGAAGGTCAAAGGCTGCAAATTGATAGCATTATCATAGAAATAATTTATAGCCTATAGGGGTTGTCACTAAAATGAGACGTAAATTTTATGGATTTTTTTAGTGTAGAGAGAGGACATTAAGCTTTGTTGTGGATTCTTGCATTTTAGAAGGTCAAAGGCTGAAAATTGATAGCATTGTCATAGAAATAATTTATACCCTATAGGGTTTGTCACTAAAATGAGACATAAATTTTATAGCTTTGTTTAGTGTAGAGAGAGGACATTAAGCTTTAAGGTGGGCTCTTGCATTTCAGAAGGTCAAAGGTCAAAGTCTTTCTTTATGTTGCACAATTTGGCAACTATGGGTTGGAGGGGAAAACCATGTAAAGATTTGCTTCTGCAAGGCCTCATGAGGGATGGTTGCACATTTCCAAGTCTTTGGTTATCTGAATACCAAGGACATTAAATTATAAAGAAGAGAGTATAAGACCATGTATTTCCATTCGAAACTGCAACTAACCTCATGGGCATTGGATTGCCTATTTTGGTCCCATTTACTTCTGATAGGAACTGTAATAAAAAAATTTCTTAATACACTTCAATTTCAGTCAAAAGTTTGTGAAAACATATTGACACTAACATATACCTCTGTACCATCATATTACTACGTTTACTTGAATTTGAAAGCCATTTTTCTTCTTAGTAGAGATGACACTTTCACTTGTCCATCTAATTTATAACTATCTATTGTTGATTGGAACTGTCAAAATAATTGGGTTCAATGAAACTGTGTGAGAGTATATGATTAGTGTCATCTGAGTTTCAGTGCTGTTCTTTTTCAAGACTGAAACTCTAGCGTTATAAGAGTTTATATCTTAATGCAACATGAATTTCCTGAACAATAATAAATCTCTCTCTGTGTGTGACTGGTTTTCCCCTTGTGGGTTTTTCCAGGGCCATTGGCCAAAAATTACTTTGTTCTTTCTGTTGAATGGCATGCTGAATATTTATTTTCTGTCAGTGAAAAAGTGAAGTTATAGCAGTGTTTTAAATTCTGAAAATTTAATGTTTATTTCGAGCATGTTAAATTTCTGAGAATGTCATAAACAGTGATAAATTATACTTATAAACCGGAGGATGAAAAATTGCAAAAATATACAGAAGTACATTGTTTCGGTGTTTATTTTTTTGTCCTTCCTTATGTAATTGGTTGTACAGAACTGAAATATATGCTGCTGAAATTTATATTTCAGATTCAGCGATAATCCTAAACTTCCATAGGAAATAAATTCAAGAAATCTCAAGTAAAAGAGGTGAAATTTCTGAATTTGTCTTAACCATGATTTTTTGAAATTTACATGTCTCCAACAATATTGTTTCGTTGCATTCATTAATAGAGTAGCAGACAAAATCATGTATCCAAGTGGAAGAACATGAGGTCAACACCATCACAAGCTTTAAAGACTTATTTTGATGTTGATGAAAAAAGAAAAATTTGAGTCTAATGATGAAAAAGATGAAGAAAGACTCTTCTTCAGCAACAAAAAAAACAAATATGAAACAAAAGGAGTTAACAAGAATGCAAAAAGGAGTGAAATTGTTGTTTTTGTGGAAGACTAGGTCATAGTGGATGGTGTTGAAAATCAGGGCAAATGATGTACTCAAAGGCAAAGTAAGGAATGTTGAAAGAAGTTACATGGCTTGGAATTAAGAAGGATAAGAACCAAATGAGGAAGAAGTTAATTTCTTCTAGGCAACATCTAAAAATACAATATTTCTTAATCAGTAACATAGATTTCCATTGGGTGCATAAGTTGAGTTCTTCACCGATCAAGGTGTGTTCTATCTTTCTTCGTTAAGAAGAGATAGCAATATATTTTGCTTAGGTGGATCCTTTATTTGGTGAGAAGAGATGTCACTGTGTCAACAAAATTACTAAGCTCGATTCATGCTTCAGAAAAGAAGATAATATGAGGTGATTGCTTAGCTGGATGGATATCAATGAATTCCACCTTCAAAATGGAAAAGACGACAATTCGATGGAGTACCAACACTGTTCCCAAATTATGGAAATATGAAAAGCTGAAAATAAAATAGTATTTAATGTTATCTTTGTAATTGAATCATCTTTATAAGATTTTTTGAATACTGATGTAATTAGGGGTAATAGGTAAAGCACCTTATTGAATGATAAATAATACTTCTTATCTTTCATCTCTTGTATTGGTAGAGGTTTGACTTTTTTTGAGATAAGCTAATCAGAAGGGTTGGTAAGGACCTTATTGGGTTGACCTTTTAGGACAAACCCTTCATAAAAAGGGTTGATCAGGACTTTACTATCTATAAGGGCCCTATTGATTTCATTGTTTTATAAATGATGCAATTGCAAGGCCATTTCCAGTAAAACCCTCCTCTCTGCATGTAGGGTTACTGTATTTTATATAAATTTTATGGATTGAGATGGAGAAGCCTTCCTATTGAAAGGAATTGTATGTCAATAAATTGTATTCCA
The DNA here is from genome assembly GCA_001517045.1 of Pseudotsuga menziesii. NCBI lineage: Eukaryota > Viridiplantae > Streptophyta > Pinopsida > Pinales > Pinaceae > Pseudotsuga > Pseudotsuga menziesii. The sequence continues at coordinate 130,447 of LPNX010213323.1, forward strand.
AACCATTTGGTTGAAAGAAACTATCAATATCCTTGCTATGGTGTTACTTCTCTTAAGGTTTCAGAATATTGGCAATGTAAAATTTATATTCAATGTCATGATTCTTGTGAGTTAGACCAGGTCAATAAATTTTTTCATCCAAATCATTGGGTTCAATGACATTGTTGATATCCTTGTCACCTGTCTTATGGTTTCAAAATACTGGCAACAATATTTTTCTATTCAGGTTCATGATTCCTATGATTTAGTTCAAGCTTGACTTGTATTTTGCAGTTGGGTGCCAACCTTTGTCCTGCAACTTACCCTTGTAGGATTTGGTAATAGGACGTGATCCTTGAATGGAACCGATTTTGAAAAGAATCAAATGACCACATTGCACAAGTATAAAGAATAACCTTACAATTTGGATTGGGATTTGTCTAAAGATATGAATATGTGTTGTCTTCTTGACTATGTTCCTGTTATTCTCAAGGCTAGGCCCTTTGGAAAATATAGAGAATTCAACAGCTATGTTAGATATTTAGTGTTTCCTTTTCCATATGATTTTGTTTGGATTGTAAACATATCCATCGTTTTCATATTTTCCAATCTTTTGTTGTTATTGCAATTCTACACATTTTTTGAGACAACCCTTGTTACACTAGCATTGCTGCCACATTTTATAGCCTTCTTTAGTGAGGACAAAATTTCTGGCACACCTCGATCACTTGCCACTACCTTCCTTGGATTTGGTAAGAAGATTTATTGATATGTGATTTGTATCTTTTGTGTGTTTAGTTTGTATCTTTTATGTATATCTATTGTATATTCACTGTGGATTCTGATGGTATTGTTCCTTTCAGTCTCCTCAATTAGTGGAACTTGCCATATGTTTCTACTTACAGTTATAGTAAATGATGCCCATGTTTTGTGTCTTCAGTGTTGAATCTGGCTTTTGCACTAAGTGTTCTTGGTTTTCTAATCATGCACATTTCCTTGGTGTCTGGCAATACACCGATAATTGACGTAAAGTGTTCTTTCTATCGAATTTTGTATGTCCTGCATTGTTCTGTTTTATGCCATGATTGAGGGGTTGATATGTTTTAACTTTCAGGCATATGAAAAGAAGATTACCCCAAAGTGGAGGTATGACCTGGGGCGCCAAAGGAATTTTGAGCAGGTACCTCATAATGAGATTTTGTATTTATTAGGATCTCTGTGTGATTTGTGCAAATACTAGGCATTGATGCCATTATGGTTTACAGGTGTTTGGAATAGAGAAATTGTATCTGTTAATTCCTGTGTACTTTGAAGAGGACTTGAGAAGGATGTATGCACTTCACGGTCTTGAGTACCCATCAAATCATGACCTAGATGCATAGGAATTCTAATCTCTGTTGTACTTGTAATATTCTCCCAGCAAAAGGGCATAATATCTCATTGCAATCATTGTAGTTTTTCTTTTTTCATTACAAATAGTTGTGGTTTCTTTGGTGATAGAGTTTACTTGTCACTATGCTTTCTAGGATCACTGTAGCATTGACAGCACCTCTTTCTATATTGTAAGTTTTTCAAGCTGTCATCTTTGGTATTGGTCTGTTCTTTCTTGTAATATGTAGTGAAGCTGGTAAGCCGGTATTGTGAAAGGTCAGGATGAGGATAAAATGCACTTATGTATCATGCATTTCCAACCTTCAAAGTGTACCGTCTCAATAGGCTCACCCAACCACAATAGTGTTGCCACATTTGTACTCAAGACTCATTAAAATAACTTTCCCAACCATAAGAAATGGCAGTTGTTGCCATGGCATATAAATGCATGGGGGTAGCACACATGAGGGTTGTGCTATCTGAAACTTCATGTTTATACATCAACATTCAATTTTGAGAGAAGAAGAAATAGGCCTGAGAGATATGATATAAATGTTGTTCAAAATACTTTGAAGTCCATCAAGAAGATTGAGGAAGTTCATGTTAGTAGGGAGGCTAAATTATGGGAGAAAAGGTTTGTCTCATTCTCTTCAAATTTCCTTATAAAAGAGTCAAGGGATAGTAACTAAAAATTAACTAATTGGTTATCTTCTAATTGATGTTGCTTATAGCACCCATGTCTCCAAATACAGTACAACCACCATACAACATTTGGGCACCTACAAGAAGCTTCTACCCAATTATGATGCAATGGGAGTGTGCAGGCGGGCTAAATCAACGACGTGCATGCACTGCATAGATCCACGCACACGCTTCCACTTTGGGCTGACGAACCTCCACACCGGATTTCTAGCATGGGCAATGAGATGGCACATGCGCCTATGAACACACACATGCATTTGGACGTGTGCACGTGTTGGGCACAATAGCAAATGAGGATGAAACTCACTAGCGTGCAAGGAGGAGCCAACGACCCCAAGGAGACGAATTCGACCCCTAAGGAGCCGAACCAACTTGTTCAACTCACCTAAAATCATGATGGAGTAAGGTAAATAGAATAGGAATGGAATATTTTTTGTTTATTTCATTACTTCTATTGTTTTTAAAATAAAATAAAAAATTAAAAAGAAATTGAAAATCAATTGAAATGGGCAAAATTTGATACTACAGGTACAATTACCTAACCACAATGACAAATACCAATGAACCATCCAAAGAAATGAATGAAGAAAACCAAACAGAGGATCTAAACCCCAAATTAAATAGAGAAGAAAACCCTGAAGATGAATTACATGGGGATTTAAACCAATTAAGAATTTTGAGTGATGAATTGAAGAACACAAAGGAACCCTCTCGGGTTTTCGTCACCACATCAATACAAAATATTATAGAATCTATCAACATTTCCCATAGTGAGATAACTAGTTTGAGCGAATATAGTGCTCGAATGAGAGAGCATTATAGCACTGTTATATCCAAAGAGGATATTAAAAACCTGAATATCACAAAATCCCAACTGTGGAGAAAATTTACATATCCTAGAATAGGAAAACCTCCAGATGTGAGGGAGAGGCGAGTTTGCATGGATTGGTGTAATTACCAGCCATGGAGAGAAAAATTCATGGTATTCGACAAGCCTCCATGCAACAATGTTGAGGTCCCACCGTATTTTCTCAAGAAACTATGGGCTGAGTTTGTGTTAGGGTTCCATGTGAACTACTTAGACATCACTGAGTTCTAAGACGTCAGTTTTGGCTCATCCCAAGATTGACCTCACGCCCATCGAAACCCACTCAGAGGACCTATTGCACCTAGGCAAGAAACAAACCTGCCTCCTCAACCCCCTAGTTTAGGTAGCGGGCTAGATGAGATCCATAAGTCCATTAGAAGTGCCACATGACATCTTCTTAGGAATACCGCATTTGTGTCTATGTCATCGCAGAGCAAGCAGGACCCCCCCGAGAGACACACTTTTGCACGGTCTACTAGTGGTGGGAGAGGGAGAGAAGATATAGGTGGTAGCAAGGTGGATCCATCTATCTCAACGAGACCAGTGCCACATCATTGTTCTCATTGTGGGAATCCATGCTAGGTTCCCATGCAGTAGCATGGCATAGAGAGCTACCTACACCAAGTTAGTCATTGTTTTATTTAATGTCATAATTTCTAATAAATTTAACTTAGAATTAGGTGTTGATGACTTGATTTTTTTTAATGTACAACAATTCAATGTTGAGTCTCCAACACATGGGTGGGAGGACGTTGGTTCCTTCAACCTAGATGGAGCCATGGCAGCTGTAGAGGACATCACGACACCATACACATAGGTAGTTTTCTTTCAGTAATTAAATTTAATGTTAGTGTTAATTGGATTTCAATCATCGCATATTTATTTAAATTGTTAGCCCATATTTAATTAATATTTATTGAATATAAATAGTTTTGTGCAAATGAACAGGTGTCCGCAGGATTGAGTGACTAGCGATCCCCACTAGGGATCAACAGATCCCCTTGTGAGCAGGTATCTTATAATAATTTATAAATTTAATTTCAGTTTTGATGGCTTATATTCATATAGTTATATTTTTTATGTACTAATACATGTTGACATGAATATGTATGCAGGTCCCACCACATAGGAACGTCGGTGTCACTATCTCTCCATAGACTATCTTTTTCCCACCATATATGCCAGGTGCAGCCCCTGTCATACATGTCCCTTTCCCTACATTCCTCTGCACCCTGTTCCATCCATCCCTTGCCTCCCACTCACCACCACACTTCCATCCAACTCCCCACCTCCCCCACCCCACCCATCCACCCTGTCCCTTGTAGTTTCCCATGTTTCCACCCTTCCCCCTTCGACCACATTACACCATCCATCCACATTCACCCATCCCTCCACCCTATCCCAAAACTCATCCCCCTCCTCCATATTCCCCCACCATCCTCATTTCCTCTTCCAGGGTGGCCCGTTCCATTCTACAGCCACTTGGTGTTTATCACCGTACATCACCACTTCACCCACTCCATTCCACTCCCTCTCCCACTATTCCCCCTAGTGTTGTATCCAACATCTATGTGGCTACATCCTCCGCTATGCCATCCACCCTAGCATTAAACCAAGTTGTACAACCCACTGCTCCACCTGCCACCCTTGAGGAGCAATCGATTGCTCCACTTGCCAGCCCCCAGGAACAACCTGTTGTGTTCATGGTGAGATTGATTAGTTTATGAAAATATTGTTCAATATTAATGAAAATTAACATAGCAGTAAATTGTATGATTTATCTTACTATTTAAATGTTGCAGGGTGGCATTGCTGAGAGAGTTGGATCACGGAGGAGGGTAGCCTTCTCACCACTTACGGTCTCGTCTCAGGTGAGATATTTAAAATTTGAAAACATAATTTTGATATTTAAATTGTGTTTTATACTTTTATAATTTCCTATTGGAGTTGACATTTGATTGTTGTCATTTCAGAGCCCAAGGGGAGGTGGTCGAAGGAGCTAGGAGAATCGAGCTTACTCTAGCTCGAAGAAGAGGACGATCGATTTTGGAGTTGGACCTAGGAGCTCCGGGGGTGGGCAGGAGGACCAGTTTCAATGTTAACATGTCTATCCTAGGATGATTCCTCAAACCCTAGGTCTTTGTATATTGCATCAACAAAAGCACCAAGACCTCCATGGAAAATCAACTAAACTTGAAAAATCTTTTTCTAAGAAAGGAATCAAAATAAGATTGATACTTATCAAGTTATGTTTTCCACGGTATTTCCCTAGCCTCCATGTATCATACAAGAACAAGAATGCAGTATCACCAAAGACATTAGCTCTTTTCTTTATATCTTCTACAGGGTTGGAACCCTAATTCTACCTCCTTTTCCTTAACAACAAGAGCTATAGATTCTGCAAGATAACCATAAATTACTCTAGTATTATATCTCCTTATCCAATGTCTACTTACATATATAAACCATAGTGTCCTTATGCATATCCAAGTTTCATCATGTAATGCATTCCTCCTCTAGTTGTGTACCACGTCTTCTTGTTCCCAATGCTCCTCGACATATGTGTTAGAGGTGGTTGCAATGTTGCAATGCTTATCCTCAATATGTGTGACAAGGTGGTTATTATGCTCATTTGTTCTCCTCAACATCTACGTGAAAGTGGTCGCTATGGTCACAAGGAAACCCAACAAAATAAACTCTATTCCAAGTATACGTTAACAGCATGAAGATACATCCCTTTAGGGCACTCTTTCCAAGCATACAACATATCTAGAACCACTTATTACAACAAATTACAACATCAATAAATCTATTGAGAAAAACCCTAGTTTACGAAATCGATGCACAGTGGAGTCACTGGGCCATGCAAACATGGCGGAGAGGACCCGATAGAGGTAATGGCATTCTAGGATACCAACTGAGTCGATGACTCATTGATACGACCTTCAATTGCTGAGTTATGTCAAGTTGCAAGTTGCATGAAAATTTCGTCCAGGGACGCTTGGTCACTCTTGGTCCGGGACTGAAAAACCAAATGGAGAAACAAGATTCCATTCCATTTGCTTTGATAGGTGTGTATGGCCAATGCCAACATGGGATGCCATGGAGGAGGGTTTTTTACAGTTGACCCACCAGTGCGAGATTTGCATTGAAGGAAACTGAGCAAAACCCTAGTTTATGAAACCGATGCACAGTGGAGTCACTGGGCCATGCAAACAAGGTGGAGAGGGCCCACTAGAGGTAATGTAATTCCAGGATACCAACAGAGCCGATGTCTCATCGATCATACCAATGGTTTCCTAGTTATGTCAAGTTGCAAGTCGCATGAAAATGTTGTTTAGGGACACTTGGTCACTCTCGGTCCGGGAGCAAAAAACCAAATGGAGCAGCAAGATTGCATGCCATTGGCTCTGATAGGTGTGTATGGCCAATGCCAACATGGGAACACCACCAATACTAGCATGGAGGAGGGTTTTTCATAGTTGACCCACTAGTGTGAGAGTTGCATTGAAGGAAACTGAGAAAAACCCTAGTTTACGAAACCGATGCACATTGGAGTCACTGGGCCATGAAAACGTGGTGGAGAGGGCCCACTAAAGGTAGTGGCATGTCAGGAGACCAATGGAGTCAATGGCTTGTCGATCCGACCTATGATTTTTGAGTTATGTCGAGTTCGAAGTCGCATGAAAATGTCGTTCAGGGACACTTGGTCACTCTCAGTCCGAGACCGAAAAATCAAACGAAGCAACAATATTGCATGCCATTGGCTCTGACAAGTGTGTATGGCCAATTCCAACATGGGAACACCACCAAGACTTGCATGGAGGAGGGTTTTTCAGAGTTGACCCACCATTACGAGAGTTGCATTGAAGGAAACTGAGAAAAACCCTAGTTTACGAAAACAATGCACAGTGGAGTCACTAGGCCATGAAAACATGGTGGAGAGGGACCACTAGAGGTAAGGGCATGCTAGGAGACCAACAGAGTCTATGGCTCATCGATCCGACCTCCAGTTGCCAAGTTATGTCGAGCTACAAGTCACATGAAAATTTCATTCAGGGACACTTGGTCAGTCTCGATCTGGGATGACATGCTAATTGTTTGGAATAGTAAGAGCATTATTAAAAGGTTGAATAAGGGCTTACGATGTCAATTTGCAATGAAGGATTTGGTTCCAACACAACAAATATTGGGCATGAACTATATTTCTCCAATAAAGGATAGAAGAAATGTTATAGAAACTGTATCTCTTAAACATGAACAACTCTTTGACCTTGCTCTGTGTTATACCTTCTTCTTTCTCATTAAATTCTAATTATTGACGCAAATAGAAGAAGGATAAAAACTTACTAGAATAGCAATTAAAATTTAGATATGAAAGCATAATGCACAAGTCAAATACCATTTCACAATATCAGAGCAATTATTTTTTGAATAGTAGCCCGATGCAACACAAATTGGAGAGAAAGTTGCAAAGATAGTGGTTTACCAGGAAGGACATGTAGAGAACAACATAAAGTGTGTAGTTAGCAAACCTATGAAGGACATGATGTTTAAATTCTTGTAGCAAAGGTAAGAGAAACATGGGTGAAATATTAAACCAGTGAAGGGTTTCTATTGAAGATACATGCATCAAACATTTTCACTTGAAAGTTACATTCAAATAATTCAATCTCTAATTAAAAAGAACAGAAGGAATTGAGAATGCAAATGATGACAATTTGTATTCTTGCATAGCTTTTGTATTCTTGCATAGTCAAATGTAGAGAATCGTGTGCTTGTGCAAGCTAACACATAAAAATATTTTAAAAGACAAGACAACCATGAGTGGTTGAAATTGACAACTACTATTAACAGACAAGATGATCATGATAACTTCACTTTCTATGTGAACTCTGCAAAATCCTTTCCCTTTCCATCTATATTGATGTCATGTCTGAATATATAGCATGTATAAATACTTATTACCAAAATGGTGCATAAAACAGATCATACTTGGTAATAAGTAATTATACATGCTATATATTCAAACATGACATCGATATAGATAGAAAGGGAAATGATTTTGTAGAGTTCACATAGAAAGAGGAGTAACTTATTATGATCGTCTTGTCTTTTAATAGTAGCCGTCAATTTCAATCACTCATGGAACTAGCATCCAAGATGAGTGTAAGTGCAATTACCCAATCTTATTCAATATGGCTAGCTGGATCCTCTATGTTGTTAATTTCCTCCATCAATCTCTCGTGCTCTAAATGAGGCAAGAAGTAACGTACCTTGGTTGAGTTCTTTGTTGACATTGTCTGTATATGGATGTTCATGCCAACAATCAAGTTTGTGAAGTGATAGACCAAAGAACTTGGTCTGTAATCCACGAATACATGCCCACTAGTTCTTCTTGATTTCCCATCTAGTGTAATATATTCACCCTCAACCACCATTGATCCAATAGGAAATTCATTTCCTTCATCATCAATCAATGATTCATTCAGTATTTTCTTACCTCGAATGCATAATTCCAACCAATAATCTGTGCCCCATTCATTGTCTTTCGGGGAAACAACTACATACATGTGTCTTGGTTGTACAAGATCTGAGATATGGTCCTAGTCTATCGAAATCGCTGACCAACCCTCCTCTAAGTGGGTTGTTTCACCGACTACACGTGGGTCTATTGCAAGTGACACAAGGTCCCAATCATCAACCCAATCCATGCATTCACATTCATCCCATTCACCACTTCTACAAGGGCTGTAAAAGCAAGCAAGTTTTTGGGTCCATATTTCAAATAGGGGGTTGTTTGAGCTTCGAACTGAATGAAATCCTGTGTTCCTTGTACTGTGCCACAACTATAGGAATGTGATTGATCTATGTCAACCACATGCCAAAAATTCTTGACTAGCCTTCCTACCACTGAAGTTCAGTCTAGAATTGTTGCTAAGCATGATTGAACTATGGATTCTGCATCTTTGATATGGGGGTTTCTGGTAAACCTCATCTCCTCCCTTTGTAGTACAGTCTTGATGCAAGCACCGGCCTCATCATGCTCACCTTTGTCATGCCTGGTCTGAAAGTAGTTCCATATATGCAACACATTATAAGTCTTATGTAACATACTCATCCATTAGAAGACTCGAGAAGTTTTGAACTGGCCCGCACAACCATCTGACCATATCCAATGTTAATCCTTCTATATATCTCCCTCCTTTAGCTGATCATAGAAAATTTGAAAACAATGTTGCACATAATGCATATAATGGCATCTTTCATCACTTATGTAAAAGTTTGTCACCTTCTATATTATCCTGTTGTTAATGCTGCTCTCAGGGCCATGCCTATACGTAATATGTACCATGATGCTGACTTGGTCGGAATGGTAGTATTGACTTTGAATTTCATTTTGTGGCTGAATGGTGTAGTTTTATGCAAAATCCACAATTGACAATATGGTCCCAATGGGAAAGTTGTCCTTTCATTTTCTGTACTGGTCATCCTGCCATCGCGTTATGTGAACATGTTGAACATACTGCTCAATTTTCTTGTAGAAATCCATCAAAAAATCACATACGCGTACTTGTTGCCATGAAAACCAGGGTTGTATTAGAATGTGACCTTTAAAGAATGTATATGTAGAAACTAAACATGTAAGAGGAAAAACATGCAATAATCATTTGCACCTGTGACTTCACCAATGCAATCTTTTTACTTTCCTTCACACTATCTGATTGATAGGTTACGTACTTGAAGCTCTGCATCTCCACGCTCATATTCCAAATTGATGCTCGTCACTTCCATGAATGCAATGGTTCAAAAGGGAAAACCCACTACACCTGGAACAATTCCCATATAGACATGATTTTCCATAGTATTTTTTTCCTTCATGCCTTGGACACATGATCTTGATGATAAAATATCTCGATGCATTCGGTGGTATTACGGATTCATTGCAACCCTGCTCAAGGTTAGTATGCAAATCACAAAATATATGTTTATACATGTCATAAAAATATTCATATTCTACATGGTATCTACAATATCATGTGTTTCAATCAATGCATATATGAATGTACCATGGTTTAAATTTCTCAAAGGACCTTTGTCCCAGGTTCAATTGTGTGTGCTCATTCTTGAATCGCTCATAGAGTTTAGTTTGTGTTGTGTCAAGGAAGTGTTTGACGTGGGGTTCACGTTCAGTGGAACCTTTTCTCAACTTTAGCACATCTCTTTGATTAGACAAAGGTGTGGTATGATCATGCCATAAATTTTTTACGAATTCCTTGACAGCATCAATTAGCTTCATATCTCGATGAGGCAACCTACCGAAAAAATCCCAACAATATTTTCCACTTGGAGTCTGCAGATTTTCTCTTATAACAGAGTAATTTTGAATAGTTTTTCTATTTAATTTAAGTATCTGAGAAGTGTGTGAAAGGAGGCTACGTTGCCATGTGGACTTGCTTAGAACTGATTCTGATAACACACAATGAGCCACACAAAGATCTTTAGTACGGTACATCTTCCCAATCGCATTAAAAACAGATTGGAGATTTATAACAATATGATTGTTTGCATCTGAACTTCTAACCATATTTATGCCCATAATTCTCCTAACAACAAATAAACAATTTGACATTAACAAATATAGTAATAATTGACATTTACCTGCATCATATTTCGATTCAAAATATTTCTTCATTAATTTGTTACATTTCCAATCAATAGTGTGTCTGGGAAACTTACCTTCAAGGCCTGACATACAACTTTCATCCTCATGGATATGTCTAGGAGTCCTTTTTCTTACAGTAGACAATTGAGGTAGGGAAGGTGGACATGAGCTATGGATCCCAGGGCTTCTTTGTTGTTGTGAATCATTCACATCTCGGTCCATATTGGGAGTGTGCTCGACATGGTTGTGGTCTTCTGGAAGAGATTGCAAACTAATCATTGCTCCTAGGTCTAATGCTTCATACTCAACATCTCTCAATACACCTTTGTATTCAAGAGCTTCAACATGGCTCATTGATGGATTGTTGGTTGGAGACTGTGTTGATGTTGGAACTTTAGTTGGGTCCATTGGACACAACTACTTCACCCATGGTTTTGAAGTAGAGGTTATTTTGTCATCAAATCTGTTAGGATCAGACGCAGTATCAGTGGAAATGTATGGACCATGTCTCACTCTCTCCATTTCCCACCTGGCCTTTTCTCTTACCTCATTTTCCTTTTCAATGGGCATATTCCTTCTAGTTTTTCTTTCTCTGTTACGTGAGTTTCCCATATCCAAAAGTTTCTTTATCAAAACTATGAGGTCTACCCTTGCATAAGAAGCAACAAATAAGGTATTAGTTCCATTATACAATATACATGACACGTTCCAACATAAATAACTAAATTACAGATATGTTAGTATGCTAATTATTGGCATTGATACATAATCATTGATTAAAGGTTTCTCTTTATGTTTGGACCAAATTTTCATTTCTATACTCTATTTGAGTCAAGTAAAGATAGTGAAGTTTGCAGGTATTACAACTATAAGATTCTAACTTCCTTTGTGTTCAAAAAGTATTGGAAGTCAAAATAAGATGAGTTAAATGAGGAGGTTACAAATCCCTTGAAAAAAGGAGAAATCATTGAGGTAGAGGCATCCCTGTCAAGCTCAAAGCCATGTTGTGATAAATCTAGCAAGAAGAGGAGAGCATGGACAAGTTGGTGAACTGTTCGATATGGACCCTCTCCCATGATTTCTTCCAAGTTTTTTATACAAATTGAAGAGTCTCAATAGAGAACCTCATCGATGCCATATTTGTGGGAAATCAAAATATATTCATGTGCAAATGGTTATTGGTCTACATTGCATACTTCATCTTGTATAGAGAATATGGACAACTTGGTGAACTATTCAATATGGAACCTCTCCCATGATTACCTCAAAGGTTTTTTTTTAAACTGAAGAGTCTCAAGATATAACTTCATCTATGCCATCATTGTGTAAAATTAAAATATATTCATATGCAAATGTAAATTAGTTAACATGGCATACTTCATCTTGTATGGAGAATACAAGACTTGTTTAGATGTGAATTTGGGATTTATTCTTGTGAAATTAAATGTTGTCTATGACAGATATATTGTTGTAGGCATATCATAAAACATAAATAAATGAAATGATATGAAAACTTGTGAATTAAAACAATGATTTACAATTCACCATACCTATTCAAAAAGATCTCTTATTCCAATGAAAACTTGTAGTGTGAATATTTCCACTAAATTCCAGGACCATTGAATATGTTTGTTAGATTCCAAGAGTGAGATTATATCCAATAGATAAAAGAGTGGTGATGGATTGTGAGCCAAATTGCACAGTTCAGGAGCACAAAATGCGTGAACATAAAAAAAAAAACCAGTGAAAATAGGTAGCAATCCCAGGAATTCAGAACTCTGTTTTTTTTACCTACTAACAGGTGCGCACATGCACCTTTAAGCACATGCACACATTTATAAGATCACATGTGTGCATTAACATGCACACAAACCTAAATGTGTCGTGCGCCCCTGTCTAACATTTAGAGCATTTACTCACTAATGTTTATTTCATTTAATGACTAACGTTCTTCAACAACGACTTCATACTCATGATTATTTTGAGTATTTTTACAATATAGTCTAAAACCTATCATCATCATCACCATTACAATATATTCTAAACCTATCATCATCACTGTCATCCTCGTCCTCATCATCATTGTTCATCATCATTGTCATCATCATCATCATCATCATCCTCATCCTCATCATCATAGTCATCATCCTCATCACCATCATTGTCATCATCCTCACCATCGTCATCACCAACATTTTTCATCATCATCATCACCATCATCCTCCTCATCATTGTCATCATCCTCATCATCATGATGATCACCAACATTGTTCATCATCATCATCATCATCATCCTCCTCCTCCTCCTCATCATCATCATACTCATCATCATCATCATCATCATCATCATCACCATCATTTTTCACCATCATCATCATCATCATCATCTTCATCATCATCATTGTCATCATCCTCCTCATCATCATCATCATTTTTCATCATCATCATTCCATTGCAAATTCTTGGAAATAAAATCAAAGCAAAGTTTCAACTAAACCTATCATCATCATCATCATTGTTCCTCATCGTCGTCATCATCATCATCATCCTCATCCTCATCCTCATCCTCATCATCATCATCACCATCATTGTTTGTCATCATTGTCATCGTCATCATCATCCTCATCCTAATCCTCATCATCATGGTTGTCATCCTCATCATTGTCGTTGAAATTATCCTTATCATCATCATCATAGTCATCATCATCATCATCATCATCATCATTGTTCCTCATCATTGTCAGCATTGTCATCATCATCATTGTTCATCATCACCATCATCATCGCCATCATTGTTCATCCTCATAGTAATCTTCATAGTCATCATCATCATCATCATATTCGTTATCAACATCATCATCCTCATCATCACAATCATCATCATCATCATCATAATCACTGTCATCATAGTAATAGTTATCGTGATCATCATCCTCATCATCATCATCAGCAGCACCATCATTTTTCATCATCATAGCCATTATAATCCTCCTCCTTATCATCATCGTCATCATCAACATCCTCCGCCTCCTCATCGTCATCATCCTCATCCTCTTCATCATCATAGTCATCATCATCATCATCATCATCATTGTAATCATCATCATCACCAACATTGTTCGTCATCATCATCATCATCATCATCATCCTCATCCTCATCCTCATCATCATTGTCATCATCACCATCATCATCATGGTCTTCATCACCATCATCATCAACATCCTCATCCTCATCCTCATCATAGTCATCATCCTCATCATCATCATTGTCATCATCCTCTTCATCATCATCATCATTACATTGCAAATGCTTGGAAATAAAATCAAAGCAAAGTTTCAACTAAACCATCATCATCATCACCATCATTGTTCGTCATCATCATCCTCATCCTAATCCTCATCATCGTAGTCATCATCCTCATCATCGTCATTGAAATCATCCTTATCATGATCATCACAATCATAATCATCATCATCATCATTGTTCCTCATCATCGTCATCATCATCATCGCCATCATAGTTCATCCTCATAGTCATCTTCATAGTCATCATCATACTCATCATCATCTTCGTCATCAACATCATCATCCTCATCATCACAATCATCTTCATCATCATGATAATGACTGTCATCGTGATCATCCTCCTCCTCCTCCTCCTCATCATCATCACCATCATCATATTCATTATAATCCTCCTCCTCATCATCATCATCGTCGTCATCAACATCATCATCCTTATAATCGTCATCATCCTCATTGCCATCATCATCCTCATCATCATCATATTCATCATCCTCCTCCTCATCATCATAGTCACCATCCTCATCATCATCATTGTCATCCTCCTCCTCATCATCATCATAGTCATCATCCTCATTTGATCATCATTGTCATCATCCTCCTCCTCCTCCTCATCATTCCATTGAAAATTCTTGAAAATAAAATCAAAACAAAGTGTTTACTTAGAAAATGCGTGCACACGTCTCTAACGTGCTTGGACAAAGTAGCGCAAATGTGCTTTTAGTGCGTGCGTACCCAGAGAAAGTGATCGCGCTACTAGTGCATGAGCGTTATGTTTTAAACTTCGCGTGCACGTGATTTGAATTTAGAATTTTGGCGACCCATTTTTTCCAACCAACATGGTGGATGACTTGGATGCTTTGGTTTTAGGTTCGGGTTGCCCAACCAAGCGGTTTGGATTGTCTTATGACATAAAAACTTGTTTTGTACCACTTCTGCTATTCGTGCATTAATTTCGATATGCCACGTTTGTCCACTGTTAATGAAAATTCACACACTTTTGTAGCTCTGTCTGGAGATTCTAAATATGTAATTTTTATTTAAATCTATTATCTTTTTCTTTTTTTTTATTTAATTTTAAATGGACTAACGTTATTCTAACACAAAAGGCAG
This sequence comes from Pseudotsuga menziesii, assembly GCA_001517045.1. Lineage (NCBI taxonomy): Eukaryota > Viridiplantae > Streptophyta > Pinopsida > Pinales > Pinaceae > Pseudotsuga > Pseudotsuga menziesii. The sequence continues at coordinate 145,449 of LPNX010213323.1, forward strand.
GCTATTTACTCCGGCTATAACTTTTGATTGTCTCACCTATTTAAAAAATGGAAAAGAACCTACACAAGAAGACACAAAGACCTACATCCTAAAAAAAATACCGTTCATTGACTATTTTAAGACCAAGATGTGGTGGACCAATGCTTGACCTTGTCATTTTAGGGCATCACTGACTTCGTTAATTTGAAAAACGAAAAGTATAACATAAATAAACATGAAAAAATATCGTTGCACTAGACACACCTATTATCTACAACTATATATAATTTTTTTCACAAAATTCCACCATTGGCATACCAAACGAGTGGACCAACGCAAACATATTCATTATTTTTTGGGAAAAAGATAACATACCAACCTTCGAAGAACCTCATTTTTTGGGATTTCTGCTTAGTTTCCATAAATAAAAGTTATATATTCCGGAAGGTAATTCGATTGTCCATGTTTCATATTTTTACACCATATTCCAAAAATTTGTGTAGGTACCTCTAATATTGTTTTTTGATGTCCATAATTCTATTTTTCCAGAATTCCATTGCAACAAACGCGTCATAAGTGACCAGCATTAGCTTGCACCAGCCCATTTGTCTGTTCTCAAATATTAGCTTCGTCGTGGTGATTTTTTTTCTTGTCTTCATTACTTTTCCTGTGGTTCACTTTTGGAGTGCCCTTGGTTTTGATAATTATTTGTATCAGTCTAGTTGTCCCTATATCTAAGGCAGGTTGCCCAGAGATAAACTTACAAACATGATTGAATGTTTCATAGTTATTTTCATATAAAATGTGTCAACTATAATGTTGGGTATTCTTTTATTATTTCATTCAACTCTTTTTGAAATGTGTTGAATTCGTTTAGCTTGTTTATTTTGGTAGTCTTCAAACTTCTATAAAAATATGTTTCATTTTCTAGAATTAGCTGATATGGTAGCTTATGATTTGCAACACTTAGTCTGAAATCTTTCGCTTTCATGTCTTTTTATATTGTCACTAATATATTGTTTTATGAATGGCAAGTTTTGCTTACCATATTTGACTTTTACTTTTCTTGATTTTATATAATGATATTTTTCTCATATATTCAGGCATGCCAAGAGATATTCCATAAATTGGTTGAATTAATTGGTATCACATTCATCACAGAAGTATTCCGTTCTCTCTGGTAACATGAATGGATATGACAGATAGGGAAAATTGTACATAGCTCTCAGGAATTAGTTTATCATAAATACTAGTTACTGGCAAGTTGTAATAGTAATACTTATGTAGTTTGTAGATTTCTATCTATCATAAATTTGTTTGAATATTATCATTTTCAAGCAATAAAAACTTATTAGAGGGTGCTAGCTCAATGGTAGAGTGCCTGCCTAATTATAGGCAGGAGGTTGGTGGTTCAATTCCTCCGTGCCCTATCATAAATTTGTGACTAAATTACTAAATTCACATATATATGACTATTAGTAGATAATTTCCCGTATCTTAGTCGTATTTAGCTTAGTCATTAAATTGTTATCATCTAGTAGTTTATTTAGACGTATATTTGGTCATTACTTGTTGCAATCAATGACTAAATTAGTGACTAAATCAATGACTAATAAGTCAAGCTATTAATGACTAAGTGAAATATGAGTAGCTATAAGATAGTGGAAATTAGCTACTATTAGTCGTCGACTCAAAAATAGTTGTTTATAGCCTGAGTTTAGTCAATTTTTTAGTCATTAATTTCTCATTTTGTACAAGTGTAGTTTCTTCTCTTCTGCCATGGTTCTCCAATTTTAAAGAATGACAACCCCCTCAGGTTTGCATGAACCTTCTTCCTAAAAATCCGTAAGTCCCTCTCCAAAAATGAAAAGAAAACGTTGGGTCTCCCTCAGTGGTTACATACTAGACCCAACCATATTTTTTTCAATATCCTTTTAAATTATAAAATCATTATTGGTTTCATTCATGCACAAATATATTTGTAAAGTCGTTAACACAAAAAAGTGTTCACTTATATCTACATTGTCTAAACCATATACATACATCATATTCCTACCATATTTCCCTTATTTTTGACCTTCACATTTGTATTTCCACAAAAAATGGTCGAAAACATTATTATTTACTATGGTTTACCCTCACTCTTTCCCAGAAAAGGGTCGAAAACCTTAAAAAAAATAAAGGGCCATAAAACCACAGGAAAATACCAGGGGTCACCATCTTGGGTCAAAAAACCCTATGACCATACTATAAATACATTGTGAAGGATTCTCCCAAAACACATTTTCTTTCATTTTCATATGTGGGTACATTGTGACACTTTTTATCTTAGCTATTCACACACTCCCTTGCAACCATTCCAGTTTCCATACCATTCTCACAGTGTACGTTGAGACATTCTACATACCCATCTTGGATCCACTCCTTTGTTGACACATGTCTGTGGAGACAATTGGAGAACCAACCTGTGGATATTTGAAACCATTTTCGACAACGGCTACGGTGGCCTACTTTACTCAAGAAGAGGTGTATTTATTATTTCTGTTGTTTATTTGCATTAGTTTATATGTTGAAAAATCTTAAACAATATTTTCTTTCTATTACTAGTTTAGATTGTTGTTTTATTTTCCATTAAACTCTTCTTTATGATCACAAAGTTCTAAGGTTGGTGCTTCTACATGTAGCTCGAGAGAAATCCCCACTATAGTTTTGGTGACTCCACTCAATCGATCCATTTGGATCCATGTTTTTTCCAGTTTGTTACAGGTTTGTCTTCAGTTTCTGCCTTCATCTATCATAGATTGGACCCCTCGCAGCTGATCCAAAGCTTTATTGAATCATTTCCTGCCCCCCGGCCCTAGCCGGCTCTACTTTTTCAAAAAAATTCATGTTCGGTCCGTGTCGCACTTATCTCGCTGGAAGTCGTGACCCAGTCACCCCTTCCACCTGATAAGTGCGACCTAGGTCATGCCTTTAGCCTCGATAAGAGCGACCTAGCTCAAAAATCTAGATCGCTCTTGTCTCAGCTTCCGAAGAAACCCTTATCACTACTGTGACCCTATTCCAAGCAAATCAATCATGTCTTACCCTCTTTTTTGTGCGACTTGACTGTTTTCTGCCCAGATCACGACAGTCCCCCTATTGTGTGCGACCCATATCCCATCCGTTCCTCTGACAGTAGCGGTTGACAGTTTTGTGTTCCTCAGATCCTTGTATCAGACCCTCTGTCTATCCCGAAGCCTGTCCCGACCTGTTTTTCTTTCCATATATGATATTTTATATCCCCTTGGTGTGTTTGAGGTCTCCCCTACTTGGTTTATGAGTTTCCATAGTTGAGATCCATGCTTTTTTCCTATGTTTTATTAAAAAATCCTTTATTATTCATTTTTTCAAGCATAATTTCATTATTGAAAGAAACCAATTATTTTGTAGTGTTACTGTTATTTACTGCATTATCTAGGCTTGACACACATCAGTTGCACAAAATTCACACCACTAAGTGAAACGCTTGGTTCAAAAACCCAAGCAAGCATTTAAAAAATTAATTAACTAAATATCATTCGGATCATGGTATAAACTCCATCCACTAAACTATGGGAAGTACTTGGTCATAGCCCTAAAACTCATTGTGAGGAGTACCATAGGAACCTTGAAGTAGCTAGCCATTGGGAGGACCTGCCAAGAGAAAAGGACAATGACCTCTACCTGATTGACTAGTTCCCACCTGTGGAGTAAACAAGAGCTATCATTTGCTGAAAAGTGTCATGCCCACTATATGCCAGTTAATTAAAACTTAACATGCAGAGTGCTAAACATAAATTATCAACCCAAGGAAGTATTTTATTTCGAAGCTATCGTGCAAAATATATGCGAGTACAATTTCTACCTGACATTGTTATCTATTGGTATGCAATCGTATTTGTTTGTAGACTAGATCACATCTGCTTGAAAAGAAATCAATACTCAAACCTATTCGTAAATCAAGCTGTAAATCAAACACACTTTATCAAAATAAATTATCATGAAACAAGATCTAATTGCGTACATCTAAAAGAATTGTTATGTTGGCCAACGATCTACCAAATGAAATATCAACACAACAATTATGACAGATCTAATGAATGAAAGCATACAACTATGATAAGCTTAATGAATGAAAGCATGAATGAATTAAAAAGCAGATCTAAACAATAACACACTTACAATTAACACTACCAGCATCTGCTCAGGGAAGAGGGCCCTTCCTCCACTAAGAAGAGCTAGATCTCCACAATAAACATCTACAACTCCAAAATTAAGAAACTGCCAGCATGTATTATCATAATGGAAGAATTACAATAGATCTAGATCAAATCCTACATCATAACATTGTGTTCTCTCCTATCTTACATCTCCTATCATCCATCTCCTATCTTGCCTAATCTATCATGCTTCCTCTATCATCAATCATCCATCATCAATAATCTTTTCTAAATGAGATTGATTACATATTTATACATAAAATTATCTCATGAAAATGAAGAACTGAACCCCTAGCTTGTGATCTGCAACAGCTAGAACACAGTCGTAACTGTTGGCAACTTTGGAACCGGCCGCAACACCAAATCTGGAAAATACCCTCTCGAAGAACCACCTGCATATTGCTAACCGTATATTTGTTTGGCAATTTCCTTAAAATTCAAGTAAATGAGGATGTTACGCACAAAACCCATGTCTTGGATTTTTTATATTCATTTCCACCTACCCGCAAATCAAGACACGAATCAAGGTGTTCTTATGTGGCATGCGTTTTTGGTTAAGGCTATAACAGCTGGCTATGAGCGTCCTGTACATGACAAATCAGTCCACAAACCATCATTAGTAAAATTATTCCTAATAGTATTTTAATTCATCAAAGATAAAAGAAAATAATCACTATTAACCACTTAAAATATCAATGGAAGTAGCAGGTTGTTCAACGCCCAGCTACAACAAATGGATGAAAAATGGAATGATAAATGAGAAATAATGGTAAGAAAATGGATAAAAGGTATGTCGATAAATGATGAAAAAATGGACAATTCCAGGGCCCAACATCTCCCCCAAACTGAACTTGTTGCATGTCCTCATGCAACCCAATATCTGTGTAGCATCCAACTTGGAAAAAAAACTCATCCACTTGTTCTTTCATTTTTCCATTTGCACAGCTGCAGCTGGAAGAAATAGAGAGTTTAACACAAATTGGCAGAGTCACTTAGCAGAGGATTTAGCAGAAAATTTGGCGGATTCGTAGCTCTTTAGTAGAAATTTGGCAAAGTCACAGCTTATTTTAGCAGAGAATTTGGCGAAGGTTTTAGCGAAGATTTTGGTGGAACAACACTAAATGTAGCAGTAAATTTGGTGGAGTTAGCTTATTTTAGCAGAGAAGTTGGCGAAGGTTTTAGCTGCGAATTTGGTGGAACAGCACTAAATTTGGCGGAGTCAGCTTATTTTAGCAGAGAAGTTGGCGAAGGTTTTAGCGAGGAATTTGGCGGAACAACGTTAAATTTAGCGGTGTATTTGGCGGACTCGCAGCTGCAGGAAAATGGGCAGTTGCCGAAAAACGGCCGCCGGAAAAGATGTCACAGCCATCGGAAAAGACGTTGCAGCTACCAGAAAATGGGCAACCGCCGGAAAACGGTCCCCGAAAAAGATGTCGCAGCCGCCGGAAAAGATGTCGCAGCTGCTGGAAAATTGGCAGCCACTGGAAAAGATGTCGCAGCTGCCGAAAAATGGCCAGCTGCTGGAAAACGATCACCGAAAAAAGGGAACGGTGTTGCAGCCAACGGAAAACGGGAAATGACAATATTTTACGGCATTTTAGCCTTTTTGAACGGAAAAATTCTGAAGCCATTTTCTTCCAAACGACGAACTCGGTTGGGATGAAATTTTGTAGGAAAGTAGCTACCACACTAATGCATATCCACATCAAAAATTAGACAAACTCACATCACGGATTTTGAGAAAAACATGAATTGGCTGTAGGTGATGATGGCCATTTTCTCGAAAATCATGCACTGGATTATGCTTAAACTTTCCACGGTTGTTCATGATGTTGTTATGCATTCCCTGTCCAAATTTTATGAGGATCCAATTCATGGTTTGTGAGATATGCTCAATTCAAATTCATCATTTTCGCGAGCTGTGAATGAATCAATATGCACAAAAATGTCAAAAACCACTCCCCCAAACTGAATATGTTGCATGTCCTCATGCAAAAGAGGAGTTGTCATCTTAGTTGTGAACAACCATTTCCCCCAAACTGGACACATCATGTACTCATGCTTATTAAAACTCTTCATGTTAGAAAATAAGTTTTGATTTGCACATCAATCCTCCATACTGTTATAAAAATTATTACTGATAAAAATGACCATTTTTCAAGTGTTGTGTATGGTAGGACTGTTACTGTAAGTTCTCGAGAAGCAACAGCAATGCCTTGTGTTCCTACAGCTGGTTCTTTTCTGACTGCAGTAGATCATTTTTCATGGTTTTCTAGGATTCTTGAGATAATTAATGAATTTAGAAAACTCCCCGATCATTTTTGCTTGTACTTCAAGAGAACATTTTCAATGAGAAAACAATATGCAAACCTTGATTCTGGTCATAAACTTGCTGCAAATTATTAAAGGACTACCTTTTAAACTGAATGCAAAGCATGCCCTCATGCATCATTTCCTCAATTTGCAGCCATAGAGGATTTGTAGTTCCCACATGCAAAAAAAAATGCCAAAGCTGGAAAGAACAAGCTTCAAGCAACTGATTTATTTCTTCTCATTGTTGGTTTTTATGTGGCAATAGCAATGATTCTTTTCTTGCTGCTGGTTCTTGTGTGGCAGCAGCAAGATTTTTTTCTTACTGGTGGTTCTTGTGTAACAACAATAAGGTATCCCTTTTTTTTTTGTATGCTTGGTCATTTGGGTTGGTGAGATGTTGGGTTGGAATTTGAAGTGGATGTGCATGAATGATGAAGTGTTAAAACTGAGTGGGAAATGATGCGAATGGATGGACATAAAAGTCTATTTAGAAAATGGAAATGGCTAACGCTTAGTGGTTCTTCATGACATTTCCCCAAATCTTTAATAAATAAAAAACTCATGCTATTTTACCTCAAGTTTTACCTCCATGGAAGCCTTGCTTGACATGAATGGACTGGTGTATGCTGGAGCTATGTAGGATGATCTGATGCTGAGACATATGTATATGAGAGCTGAAATTGGATGAGACTGAATTTGATCCATGATGTTGTGCTGGTTGCATGTAAGATTAACTGCTCAGATCATTTATGAGGAAAAATTCTACCATAGAAGCAGAAAGCCCTTTCTCTTATTCTAAAAATCAACTGCTGAACTGAAAATGGAAAGGAATTGCAAAACTACTGAACAAATAATGCTACAAATCATTGTCGAAACCATTAGATCGCATAATATTCAGCTACTACAAAACCGAGGTACAATTCTTACCATGCGAATGAATGCACTGAAGTCGAGCATGGAAAGAAATCATTGGATTACCAGTCATTAATGTATGCTGTTAACCAATGTGAGGAAACTCACTTTTGATGACAGTGAGCTCTAAAGTACCTTAGTGCATCTTGACAGGTACGAATGGATGTGTTGGAGTTGAGTCACCTACAAGATTTGTCAATCAAGAGGCAATGATGAATCCCCATGATTAACAACAAGGAAATCTGGCATTGATTCATGCAGATGCCAGGGCACTATAAAAACTCTAATCTCGATCCCAGATGATGTGTTGGAGTTTATGGGAGAAGACCATTGGAAGGTGGACCTTAATGAATTCCACATCATCCAATACAAGTACAAAATAAATGATTATGAAGAATCATAGTGAAAATAGAACCAACATGAAACTCAGAAGTGGAAAGTATATGTGAAGTCATGATGTAGTAGTGACGGTAAATAAAACAGTTATAGTGACTACATAAGTAGTGGAAAATGGGACTTCGACATGAATGGATTTTTTTTTTTTAGGGTTTTGAAATGAGGAGGGTGAATGAATCTACCATAGTGCAATTGGTTTCTTGAGGGGTTTCTTTCGGCAACAAGTGGGATGACAGGTGTCTAAAAAGGATTCTTGGCATGTTGCAATAAGACTTGACTTTCGGAAATATTGGTATTTGTATGGTTTTCACATCAATCTCTCAATTTTATCTTTTATGTGCTCAATCCATTTGCAAATTGAGAAAAAGTCTTCAATAGTCACTCGTGCATTCATCGACCTTCTGCTTCCAAGGACCTGCAAAAGCCTAGCATTTGCCTGCAATAAAACATGAGATGATGGAAGAAGAGAGATGATTGGTCTCTATTCACCCAACAATTATGAAAAAAACAACAAGCAATTACTCATAAAACAAATCCAAAGAAAAATGAACAAAGCAAAATCCATTTTATACCCGCGGGAGAGCAATGTCCATCTAGACTCACCAACGGTATTCTGATCATAGCTTGTTCGTTCCTTGTATAATTTGAGTGATTCCAAAGCAAAATTAAAGTAAATTCATAGGTATATTTCTATTATAAACATGTTTTTAAAATTCTATGCAATGATCTTCCAAATCACTCAGTAACAGCCTGCATGACAAGGTGTTTTTTCGAATTCTGGACTAGACCAACAGTTATGGTTTTAGGCTTAACTTTTTTGTTTGATAACAGATTGATGTGATTCTAATTGTATATGAACATAGATTCATGTAGGTATCTCCATTAGAAACAAGTTTTGAATCCAACAAGAATTGATGGGTCAAATAATCCAATGAACAGTCTAGAAAATAGAGTTTTCGGAATGCAGATTTGTGATAGGGAGTTGGTATTTTGGTCATAAAATTTGCGTACTACATCAGAATGGAGTGATTAAAATTGCGTTGTAAACTAGATTCATAGTAGAATATACCTATGAAATATGTTTTCAAGATATGTCCAATAAGCCATCCAAAAATTGACTGTCCCATCTCTGTTCCTAAGCTACCAGCTTGACACCTTGTTAGTATTTTGGCCATAAAATTTTCGTTTGACACCCAATCGTAAAAATTAAAATTGTTTTGAAAACTAGATTCAAAGGGATACTTGAGATGTAAACAGGTTTTAAAAATAATTTCATTTGGTCTCCCAAAAATTGACTGTGCCGAGTGTGTTCCAGTAAAAGTTTCAAGCCAAAATGTCATAAAAAATCCAATAAATTAAATTTGATCCCCAAAAAGTGATCAAAATAGGTGTGAATGGTTTTAGTGATGTAAATTTAAATATAACACACATCCATACCAAAAATTTCAAGAATTGAGCACCTAGATTGACTTGCACAATCTGTTGGAGCCGCAGCTGCAACTCTTAAAAAATGACATAATGTTGAAATAAAGCATGTACATTTTTATGGAATTCATGAAAACGTCTCATACCCATTCCTTATCTTTCCACTTTTTGATCTTCCAGATTGCAACAAGGCGTAAGAAGAGAGCATACTTATTCAAAAATAAAAAACAAACAAAATCATGGTTTTATTCTGTTACTCTATCCTACCCTAATCTACTTGGAAATATAAAAAAAAAAATTCAAGTGTATGCATATTTCCAATGGAGCCATTTTCGAAAAAGTGGCTCAAGTATGCTCATACTCCCAACAGAGGAATATAACTTTATGAATGCTAGGATATGAGAGATCAACTTCCCTTGAAATGATGGGGCCAAGAATTGGTGAAGCATGGAATGATGATGCAGATTGATGACAGATTGAAACCAAGCTTCAATATAGTCTTTGTTCCCTTGATTTCTCATGTATGTTACACCATGAAGATCCTTATTAAACTAATCTTCCTTAATGCATAAGAGTTTCGGATCTAATGATGTAAAGGATGCTTTTGGTTCCAATTGATGTTCTCCATCAAATATTACATGTGTCTTGTTGATCTTGTCTGCTTGCTTATGAGGACTAGAAGAAACTCCATCTGCAAAACTTGGATCTAAAACATGTTCAGGCCTCATATGGATTTGCTGCAACAATGCACAGCCTTTTTGTAGCGGTGTAGGTGAGGTAGAACAAGAGGGAAATGTAGGAACATTTTGTAGTTCAGCACTGTAAGCATACTGTACTGCTTTATTATGGTTAGGGTGGAGGGTGGATTGGACAAGAAATTGTGTTGGATACCAAGGAGTTTGATGAGAATATAGATGTGGCTGATGTAGATGATTGATTTGTGAGGTTGATATTGAAGGACCAAGTTGTGTTGCAGCATGAGAGAGAGTGTCCATGTGATCATAAGATAGGCCATTCCAACCTTGTGGATAAGGTAGGTAAGAGTTAAATTGAGGCTGCAACAGCTACCATGGTGGAAGAGTATTCAATGATTGAGTATGAGAGTAAGGAAATGGAGGGATAGAATTTTGAACCATAGATGTAGGCCATGGTTGACATGACTATTGCAATGAGTTGGCTGCAACTCCCAGATCTCTTTGATATGTTTCTTTCATCCTTGGTAAGGAGGGACAATGATCTGTGAAGTGATTCAATTCACATATACCACAACTTTCAAGACTATCCAAAGGGAAATCCCTTGATTCTCTTATTTCCTCCTTCTTTTCCTTATCCTGCAAAACAACCGATTGTGAATCAGCTTTAGAATTTTTAAATAAATTGCTAATTTCATCTCGTAAAACTCTTGTTATTACAGCAGATTCCAAAAATAAAGATAAAAGTTCCTTAGAATTCTTACCAGTCTTGAAGTTTCCTCTTGAATAACTTCTGCATAACTCACAATGTCATCATATGCTAACTGAAATACATTACCTGTTCCAATCAGATTCAATATTTGTAAACATTCAACTTGGATTCCCTTGAGTAGAAGTGTTTTTAAGATTTCCTTCCCTAGTTTCCTCTGTTTGGATCTTTGGGGGTTATATTGAAATCGTTCTATGTATTCCTCTAGACTCTCTTCTTCTCCTTGTGTCATTTCAAAAATGTCTTCATTGACCCTCCAATAATCTTGGTACCTTTTCAAGAATACATGTTTCATGTCTTCCCAAGTTTGTATACAATTCCCACCGAGGCTCATGAACCATCGGAGGGTTGTTCCTTTTAGAGTAAGGGGAAACACATTCAACTTTTGATCATTAGCACAATAACCATATCCTTTACAAAGTACTTCAAATTGAAATAAAAATACATTAGGGTCCTCATTTTCCAAACCATGAAAATTTGGTAGAACATGTGGGGGAATTATTTTCGTTCGTGCCACTCCTCTCGAATCTTTGATGGGAAATTTGAAGGTAACAACTTCCGCATCTTTCTCACTTGCCATCTCTTCATAGATTCTTCATGTGCTATTATAAGGCTCCTCATTCGGATGTTCCTGTCAACTTGTTAGTAGAATGGGTGGTGCTTACAACACTACTAAGGGGAATGATAAGATTTATGCTCCAAAGATTAAAATTGAAATAAAACTAAATGTAAAAACAGAAAATTCACACTCAAAATAAATTCATTAACCTGAAATGTAATAATGCAACCTACATGCCCTACTTTAACAATGCATCTACAAAACAATGTCAGATGTACTTTTGCACAATTGATAACTTCCCCGGCAGCGGTGCCAAAATGTCATGCCCACTATATGCCAGTTAATTAAAACTTAACATGCAGAGTGCTAAACATAAATTATCAACCTGAGGAAGTATTTTATTTCAAATCTATCGTGCAAAATATATGCGAGTACAATTTCTACATGACATTGTTATCTATTGGTATGCAATCGTATTTGTTTGTAGACTAGATCACATCTGCTTGAAAATAAATCAATACTCAAACCTATTCGTAAATCAAGCTGTAAATCAAACACACTTTATCAAAATAAATTATCATGAAACACGATCTAATTGCGTACATCTAAAAGAATTGTTATGTTGGCCAACGATCTACCAAATGAATTATCAACACAACAATTATGACAGATCTAATGAATGAAAGCATACAACTATGATAAGCTTAATGAATAAAAGCATGAACAAATTAATAAGCAGATCTAAACAATAACACACTTACAATTAACACTACCAGCATCTGCTCAGGGAAGAGGGCTAGATCTCCACAATAAACATCTACAACTCTAGAATTAAGAAACTGCTAGCATGTATTATCATAATGGAAGAATTAAAATAGATCTGGATCAAATCCTACATCATAACATTGTGTTCTCTCCTATCTTACATCTCCTATCATCCATCTCCTATCCTGCCTAATCTATCGTGCTTCCTCTATCATCAATCATCCATCATCAATAATATTTTCTCAATGAGATTGATTACATATTTATACATAAAATTATCTCATGAAAATGAAGAACTCAACCCCCAGGTTGTGATCTGCAACAGCTGGAACACGGTCGTAACTGTTGGCAACTTTGGAACCGGTCGCAACACCAAATATGGAAAATACTCTCTCGAAGAACTACCTGCATATCGTAAACTGTAGCTTTGTTTGGATATTTCCTCATGAGGCAGGTAAATTAGGATGTTACGCCCAAAACCCATGTCGCGTATTTTTGAGATTCGTTTCCATCTGCCCGAAAATAAAGATACGAATCAAGGTGTTCTTATGTGGCATGCGTTTTTGGTTAAGGCTGTAACAGCTGGCTATGAGCATCCTGTACATGACAACTCACTCCAAAAACCATCATTAGTAAAATTATGCATAATAGTATTTTAATTAATCAAAGATAAAAGAAAATAATCACTATTAACCATTTAAAAGATCAATGGAAGTAGCAGGTTGTTCAACGCACAGCTACAACAAATGGATGAAAAATTGAATGATAAATGAGAAATAATGGTAAGAAAATGGATAAAAGGTATGTCGATAAATGATGGAAAAATGGACAATTCCAGGGCCCAACAAAAAGCAGTTATCAATTTTATCTGAGTTGTGGATCGAGGGGTAATGCCCCAATACATAAGAAGTTAGACGACATTGGTGGCCAAGTGAATCCCTTGAACCCTTAGGAATACGAACAAACATTGGGTCCATATTCATTTCCAGTCAATAAAAAACATGTCATCATAGTTCCTCCATGCTACTTGTATAGGCTTAGGGGGCACACCGCCTAGTTTGAAGCCATCCTCAACGTCATTCACCACCTTTGGAGCCACACACAGCCTCTGAATCTTATTTGGATTCATATCAATCCAAAACCACCTTGTTCACTACCCCATCTAACCCCATGGTTGGTGCACATCCATATCCCTTATACGGATGGATAGTTGGTGGTGGATCCATGTCCTTAACACCCATCATCACGGGTGTCCCATCCACCATACCAACAGGTCCATGTTCTAGTGGGCCCATTTCCACTGCACACATTGTCGCTGCTACATTACCCATTATTAGTAGTCCCCCTCCAGCTATCGTGGTTCCTACCATTCCACCCTTTATACCTGGGGGTAGTGGCCCTTCCACGTCCATTCCAACTATTCCTACTATGGGAAGTCAACCTCATCTACCCCCATTCATACAGGGGAACTATGTTCCTACAACCACTGGCACCATTGTTGGTCCTTCCCAAGCCAATATCAGCTCTAGCCTACCTTTTATGGCTAGTCTCAACCTACCATATTTGGCATGGTTAACCAATGGCGCGATTCATCACCACCCACAATGGCCTCCTATTCCTTCGAAGCTTCCCTTAGACATCCTTAAGTTTGAGGGCTAGGCAAGAGAGGACCCTTAAAATCACATCATGTCCTTCCACCTGTGGTGTTCATCTAACAACATTGTGGATGACTCTGTTAGATTGAGTTTTTTTCGGTGCACACTTACGGGTGCTACGACCAAGTGGTACATCGAGTTCCCCATACTACTTACCCCAAATTCTCCTCACTCGCTTTGATGTTTCAATACTTTCAACTACCTATCCATTATGAAGAAGGAGTGGAGATATTATTATCATGTCTCTATACCATAGCTATCCATGAATCGCGATGTCGATGTAGCTTGTGCAAGATCTAGTTGGATGATAGGATCTTCCTTGACTGGTTCCTCAAAACCTTACTCCCCCAAATATCCAAACATGTCACATCTAAGCGACCCCAAACTGAGGAGGAATCCATCCTCAAGGCTCAGTAGTTCAATTTGATCTATGCCTAGTCTAGTTACTTATATACCATCATACCCGATGCTCCTCGAGCCTGAACCTCTCACCGTGATACATCAAGGGCATATCACGTTGCTGATGGAGTTATCGGCTCTGTTACCCAACAGCCCCAGTTTTATTCGGGTAACACCCACTGTTTCACCCAACCCAATTACTCATGTATGATGGTTCACTCTGGAGATACTCCATATTATGCTCCCCTTTGTAAATCCCCTGATTACTCATGTGTGACGGCTCAGTCTGGAGCCACCTAATCCTGCATGCCTCCCACACCAAGTCCTCCTATTCATGGACCGACTTATTCAGCACATTCATGTTCTAGCCAGACGGTCAGATTTGCAGCCCCTCCATTTCCTCTGGCCTATTATGCACCACATGTGCAACCCAGTCTAGCTCCCACCATGACTCCTCAAGTTTCTATAGGACAAGTTTATGCTTAGCAAAACCTTCCTAACAAGCCCTCCCCGAATAACCAACAAGGGCAAGGAAAGAACAAGAGATGTAGGAATTAGGGAAACAACCATCCTTAAGGAGGTGGTTAGAAGGCCCACCATCCAAACAACAATGACGCCAAACCACCTGCACAGAATCCCTAGTTTCACAATGGACCTACAAAGAACCCATAGTTACGAAATAATGATCCGTGTGCTATCTGTAACACCTACGGTAATTACACTCATCAGTTTCCTCACATCGCTCACATCCAACAACTTCTGCAAAATGAAAATCAATGTGATTCAAACGTGGCTGCTCCAGCTTAGCCCAACCTTGTGCCATCATATCCTCTACCTATGGTGCTCCAAAACCCCCTACCACACCAAGGAATGGTTTCAACCCAACCCTTGGCCCCATCCGCTCCTGCAGCTCCTGCTGTAGCCCCACCTGTCGAGGCTGGTGTCCATCACTTGATGACATTGTCATCCAAAGTCAACCTCTAGACTCGATGGAACCAGTATGGATCCACCATAGAAACCATTGACCCATCAATGAAATTTACCTCTTCAAGTTCTTACATGTCTCTCCACTCACCAAGACCCCCTAGGAATGGGGTAGATAGAGTCCCATGGTTTCCTATGCATTGTGTTGCAAACAATTATGCTTCCAGAGCTACCCTCAACTACAACATAGTTGACGACATGGCTCAATATCCTACAACCATGTCTGCTTTGGAAGTGCTTAAAACATTCCCATCATAGTGTAAAGCTTTTTTTCCGTGCTAGGTGTTGTTGATCCCTCTGATTCCAGGTTGATCACCTTTGACTTGGATCAAGGAGAGCCCAGGATGTCATCTACCATCGCCTTCCAAGTTCTGGTCTCAATTCAGAATTTGGTCATACATCGATGAATTATTGATGAGGGGGAATCCATCTGTGTTATGTCAACTTTTGTTTGGCAGAAGCATGAGTCCACTACCCTTCAACCTTCCACGATCATTCTCAGCAACTACGATGACCACTCTACTCAACCACACAGGATTCTCACAAATGTTCTTGTCGAGTTAGCCGGTAAAACAATGTTGATTGAAATTGAGGTTTTCAATTCCCAACTTGATTACAACCTCCTCCTAGGACGTTGATATATGTATGCCATGTGAGCTGTGGCCTCTAGCGTCTTTTGAATCCTAAATTTCCCTCACAATGGGACAATCGTGACCATCAACTAGTTGACATACTATGATTCTAAGGGTTCAGCCATGCCGGAACATGTCCTTCCAACTATCAAATCCACCATCTACAGTGTGTCCATTCCATCCTTATATGTTGTTGTCCTAGGCCTATTCACTAACACTCCTATGACAAACACCTTTTTGTCCTTACCACCTCCACCTTCATTGACTAACATATCGGATTTGTGAACCATCACATCCCATACCATTTCAACCGCATTGTAACCTCAATCACAACCCCAACCTTAGTCACCAAGGAACTATTGGGGTTCCTTCCCGGTACACACGATTCCCTTCCTTTTCCACTATCTAGCATTGTGAGAAAGCATGTCATGGCTACTCTCAACTTACCTAATTTCAATTTGTGAATTCTTATATGGTACCTCGATCCACCCACCACACCCTTGAATCCCTAGGTCGCGTTGACTCTTATCCAACCTATTGAGATGGCATCACACCCACCTCCTGGTCCATTGAAGACTACTCCTGTCTCCAAGCCTGGCCCTCCTCCTCCAAATAAGGTTGGGGGAAAGTGCACCAAAGCAATTATTGAACTGCGTCCAACTCCTATTTTTGCTTTATGTGACATCCAAGGCCATAAGACACAAAAATTACCTGAGTTTCCTCTTCGTCGCACCCACATGGTCACTATCGATGAGGTAGATGGAACTCAAGTGGTCACCATCTCAGATCCATTAGTGGTCAAGAACAAGTAATTGCAAACCAACCATCTATGTGCAGTTTGTGTCTTGTATGGTCATTACTCTCACCATTTCTCAGACTTTCCTGAGTATCGATTATCCCTTCGGGACCTTCATAGACACTTTCATGAATCCGACATTGTACTCAAGGAGATCCACCATCCTGTTTCTTCCTCAGACATAACCAACACCATTTACATGATATTTAGTCCTTCCTCCTCATTGACCAAAGAATATCCACCTGATCTATCCCAGAACCACTTTCATGATGATGGAAAGGTATCTGAGATCTCCACAAGTTTTACCCCATCCCACTTAGTCAATGGCATGGAATCAGTTCTTCCCACTGAATGTTAGAGTCCATCACCCTGCCTTACCGATTAAATTTTACCTGATACTTCACCATTAGAAGAACACCTACTTATGCTAAAAAATACTAGTGAGGACCGTAGTGCTGCTCTCCAAATTATTGAAGCAGCCATTTCCACCCTTTCACCTTTAGTGAGGGAGACCTTGCCCTCTCTTATGATCAATCCAACGATAAGTTAGGGAAAGGGAATTTTGATTTCATGTGGCATGGCCCATACATCGTTCATCGATGTCTTGACAAGGGGGCATATCTCTTCGCTGACTCTAATGATCACCTCTTGAAGAATCCCCGCAATGGGATCTACCTCAAGAGGTTCAATGCCTAAAGTCTCTCACCATGAGTACCTTTGTCTTATAGTTTTTCTTTTTTGTTTTGCATATTTTTTACCACAAGTCAGTGACCCCCTGTAGTAGTCTATATACGTCCATCTGTAGTGAGTCCATTGTAGAAATTCATTGCATCATTTTCACGTGAGCGAGTGGATCTAACACATCCACCCTGACCCTATGTTGCTGGTACCCCACTGGAGGGTGCAGTCCAACTTCTACACATCCACACACTATTTCACACATATGATCTAGCTACCACCATGCTAGCATACCACCAGGTCCCTAGACTTGTACTGGATGTTGAGGCATCTCTAGGATCTCCCCAGTTGTCCATGCTCATGTATGGATCATCCTCTATAAGGATAGGAAGCTTCCACCACTACGCAACAAGATCCTAGGTGAAGAGATGACCTGCACTAGATTTAATACCTCCATAATTTATTTGAGTCATTTCTTGAAGTCACCTCTATTTGTGTGCAATCACATGAATGACACATTGTACATTGATCTAGCTCCGTACCCATAGGCCTCCATTTGGTCTTGTTTTTCTTCTATGCACCGCAAAGTCATCCAGAGTCTGTTTGAGACGTCGTTTTCACCATCGAGTTTGGTTTTCCATCCCTTGTCTTTTGAAAATACCCTCATCTCATGATATCACTATGATTTTTTGGGCCATTTCCCATAACCCACCTTGATTTGCATGTTATCACATGAATCTCCCATTGTATGTATTGGCATGGTCATGAGCCATCTACTCCAACCAT
Organism: Pseudotsuga menziesii; assembly: GCA_001517045.1. Taxonomy (NCBI): domain Eukaryota; kingdom Viridiplantae; phylum Streptophyta; class Pinopsida; order Pinales; family Pinaceae; genus Pseudotsuga; species Pseudotsuga menziesii. The sequence continues at coordinate 163,430 of LPNX010213323.1, forward strand.
ACTGCACAGTTAGCCATATTTTACCATCATCCATCATCCCATAAGGGGGCCCCATCAATGTTCCTCATTTATTCCTCTCATCCATGTTCAAAACATAACCTATTTCCATATATCTAACAATTCCCCCTTGCATGATTGACCATTACGAAGTTTCTGTAAAGCTTTTTTCTCACTCTTAAAAGAATGAAAAGATTGTCGAGCATGCTTTATTCCTTTTACGCTTGTTCAAGTATTTGAAATGGCATCTATGTGTCCTTTCTTATTTCCTTTTTTAGACCATCTAGACTATTATAAGAAAAGGATCACTTTAGCACCTTCCAACTAGGAATGTTTCCCTTTGTATACTTTATGCTTTCTTGGGCATTGGGACCGTACTTTATGAAAAATATCATTATGGGTTGTCTTCAGGCTCTTTTCCAACCCTCTCATCAAGAAACGATTTCCAAGAAAACTTGGTCTCATTCATGCTCATAAAAGTATTTGAATGACCATCCAGTCAGTATAGGTTTAAACTTTTCCGGCCTGGTTGGACTACCAACAGTAAAGAAGTATTACTTCCCCAAAGGTTGGAAGAGCTCTCCTTTTTTATCCTTTTTCAGGATTAGGAGACTATTAATGAAAAAGAGACCATAATGGAGCCTTCTTCATGTTTTTTAGATTCTCTAAAAATGAAAACACCATCGAGCATTAACTTTCTTGGGATCACTAAAAATCCACGAGATCGTGTCATATTGAGCTTACCTTTATCCCTTCTTCGTGCTTCTCAAACTATGAATAATTCCCAAATGGTGTCTTTAGCAACCACCACTTATTTAATAGTATGGTAGCTTCCACCAATTGGGTATGCACTTTTATAGTATTATGCGATGAGTCTTCCTTGGATCCCCTGGATATCACTAGTCCAATTACCTTCCTCAGTATTTCCCATTTGCAGTTAATTTCTCGGTATAACATCTATGATCCCTCTCCCATGAGTGAGTTTCATAAATTTATTCCAGGTCAACCCTGGTGTCATACTATGAACAAAGGAATTTTGAGTCCCTTGTACTCCCCTGTCCCTATTCCCTGATTTAGTGTGTCAGTCCCCATATTGCTCCACATCTTTGGTTATCCCCCTTGTGCTTCTAGTCAAGGATGCATCATTGCCTTGATTAGATGTTGTAGGTCACCCTTTATCGATTGAGGACATATTTTCCAGAGGATAGATCGAGAGGTCCCTGTATCTTGGTTTCATCCACCTCATTGATGAGTTCCTTGGACCACTTGAGAGGAGTCATTAGTGCCCCTTCGGATGGTTGTGTCTCATGTTCTCGACTTCATCTACATCATCGCACTGTTGATATTTGTACAGGGTATTGATCCATTCATTATTTGGTAAAAGATCCTGATTGTCACCTGACTCTATAAAATCGGTGAGTCTACCATGGGACCCACTTAGTTTCTTGTCCTTTGTGATTTCCGAGTTACATTGGCAATAGTGCTCGGAAGCCTCAATGTTGTGCTTCCATGTATCTCCAGTACTTTATGTTGGATATTGTACCACAGATATTTTGACTCTCAGTCATTGAGTCCATATATATGTACCCCTCTAGATTTAGTAGAGAATCAATTGTGATGAAATTGCATTCCATGCAAATACAATTGTTCCTATGTATCAGTTCTTCATATTAGCATTGTATTCAACCTCCCATTAAGGCCACCATTATGTATCATCATTTGTATATGTATTGATTGACTCCCATGTTTTGAGCATTGATCCCATTATTTATTCTTTTGACATTGTTACGGGCATGGGTCTTTCTACCTAGTCCATATACCTGTCACACATTATATGCATCTCATCCATTTTGAGAACCCATAATAAAAAATCAAAATCCACTGTAGTCCGAAGGAGGAAATTTCCCATTCTCTGTGGTCTCTCCTATCTCTCCACTGTTGTCACCATTATTCCCATGATCCTATGATGTCCATCTACCATACGATGAGCACATACCCTCACACATCAAGGGGAAATATGTTAACACAAAAATGTGTTCACCTAGCTCTACTTGTTCTAAACCATATACATACATCATATTCCTACCATATTTCCCTTACTTTTGACCTTCACAATTGTATTGCCACATAAAATGGTCCAAAACATTATTATTTACTATGGTTTACCCTCACTCTCTCCCAAAAAAGGGTCAAAAACCAAAAAAGGGTTAAAAAACCCTAAAAAAAGAGAAAGGGCCAGAAAACCACAAGAAAATACCATGGGTCACCATCTTGGGTAAAAAAACCTAGGACCATACTATAAATACATTGTGAAGGGCTCTCCCGAAACACCTTTTCTTGCATTTTCATCTGTGGGTACGTTGTGACAACTTTTTATCGCAACTATTAGCACACTACCTTGCCACCATTCTCGTTGCCATACCATTCCCATGGTGTATGTTGGAACATTCTCCATACCCATCTTCGATCCACTCCCCGTTTAACACATGTCCATGGAGACAATTGGAGAACCAACCCATGGAGCTTTAGAACCATTTCCGAGGATGACTACAGTGGCCCACTTTACTGGAGAAGAGGTGTATTTACTTTTTTTGTTGTTTATTTTCCTTAGTTTATATGTTGAAAAATGTTAAAAAATATTTTCTTTTCGTTATTAGTTTAGCTTGTTTTATTTTCCATTGAACTCTTCCTTACTATCACAACGATATAAGGTTGGTGCTTCTGCATGTAGCTAGGGAGAAATCCCTACTACAAAAGCATTAATGTTTCTAAATTTATTAATAATAAACTAGCTAGAGAGGAATGGAATATCTAAACAGTCCATTCTCATATAATAACCAACCATTTTAATTTGAAACATACAGAATTATTATGTATTATGTTTAAGGATTTCTCTTTATGATATTATCATCCTTATCTATTTAATATGGTATTTATCATATATAGATGTACACTAATGCTAATTGCGATGGAAATCTCCTTTCATAATAGTTATTTTTATAAGGATACTTGTAAAGGATAGGAAAGTTAATATCTTCACATAAATCAATCATTTCTCAATATGGAAATTAATTTCCATTAAGATGTCAAGAATTTGATAATTAATGTATTTAGTTTAATCAATTAATAAATAATTTCTATAATCATTAATGGCTTACTATGTATACTTGATAGTATTTAGGTTAGTTACAATACTTAGCTTCTCTTAGGACATTAACGATATTTCTTAGTTCTCTTTCCGAAGCTAGTATATTAATCATATATAGAAACATAATTTAATTTTACTAATAACCATTTAATAATACCTCAATTGATACTATTAACTAGATTTTAAGAGTTCACTAAAACCCTGCAGAAATTAGCCGCTAACATGAGTGTGTAGGAAGAAGCTTAAAATTTTAAGAATCAAGTGAACAATTTTTTAGAATAATCAACCCTTAGTTACCTACTTTTGACATTAATCAATCATTTTTGTCTTATTACCTAGATTCCTAGATTCCATTATATGCTAGTTGCCTTCTGCATGTCCTAGAAGTCAACACATGATAAAACTGAGTCATGGAGCACTTAGGAAACATCTTGGAAACCAATTTTAGCAAGTCTGCTTTGTTCCTGATTCCCTAAAGCACATATCTTCTTTTTCTAAAAAGTTGCCTTGCTTTATAGCTGATTTAAGGCAAAAGGAAAAGCTAGTCTAGGTGTAACTGCCTTTTTTTTCCCACATCATCCTCCCTCCTTTTCTCCAAATAAAATAATGTATGAGTTTTCTTTCCATCCCTCTTTAGCTTTCCCACTTCACTTACCAAATTCTTGAGCATCTTCATAGATTTCGAAAATGCTTTATGCACATATGGGGGATTTGACTAGATTTGGTAAGCCTGCTTTTTGACTATTTCAAATGGAAACCTTATGCATTTGAACCTATCATGTAATTATTTATTTGAGAAGCCTATTACTTCACAAGGTTGGCTATTGTACACTTACTCAATACATATTAGTGTTATGCTCCAATTTCAGTCTCCTTTGGTGTGAATTTTGCATGTTTGATTAGCAATTTTGTGAGTGTTATTATTCTATCTCTTGGGTTCAATTTCCACATGGTATCAGAGCCTTTGTAGATCTATTTCTCTCCTTCCAAATTTTTATTTCAGGTTTGACATCACTGACTGGGAGCGCATTCTGCTAACTAGAGGGCACAACTACTGAGCTATGAACCAATCTCAGAAGATCATATTGAATCCATTCAATTTATTTGAGTTGAAAGCTGATATGGATATATTGTTGAGAGAAAAAGGTCTCCACAGGGTGACTATGGGAACTGAGGCATATCCCAATGTAGGTGCAAAGAAAATTAAATGGCACAATAGGAGGGATGAGGCCTATGGTATTTTGTGTCTGATCATTTCAAGAGACCTCCTCTTCCATCTTGATGGATTGACATCACCTAATGAAGTGTGGGAGAAGCTTGAAGAGATTTTTTTAAAGATATATGAGATGGAGGATATCAAATTGAGAATGAGCTGATCTCCTTGAGTCCCAGTAGCTTTGAATCATTGCAACTCTAATTTTCTAAGCTTAAGGCCCTTGTTTTGCAGCTAAAACAACGTGGGATAAAAAAGAAGGAATAACAACTAGTATTGTCCATACTCTCCATGCTTGGTCCTAACTATTCAGTGTTTTTTTCAACCTTCCATGCCACCAAGTTGACAACACGACCCTGGAATATTCCTAAGCTTGCATAGTTCATGGAATCCCTCACACAGGAGCAAGATAAGTTAGTGATGATGGGCACCATCAAACATTCCAAATACCAAGATTTGGTTGTTGGAGATTCAAGGGTGGATTCAAAAAGAAAGAAAAAATATAAAAAGCCACCTAAGCAAAAGAAAGACAATTCAAAGTCTCAAGAGGAGCCCCAAGGTTCCAATAAGAACTCCTAGAAGAAGAAGAATAAAGGAGAAATGAGCAAGTGCACATACTTCAGTAAGGGATATCATCCTGAGAGATATTGTATGAATAATAAAATTGACATGTTGACCCAACTCCTAGAGAAGAATAACATCTCCCTTCTTTATTTATCAAAAAAGAAGGAAGGAGGATCAAATTCAGAAGATAGAGAGAGAGTACATGCCTTGGTTTTTGGCACATCAAGCTCAACTAGCTTCATCATAGATTCTGGAGCTTCTAGACATATGGTTTTGACAAAGTTGAAATTATCCTCTCTTGACATGTCGAAAGGGCCACCAATAGTTTTGGGAGATGACTCTCTCACTAACAGTTTGGGGAAGGGTATGATTGATCTTGACCATGGTAGTTTCAATAATGTGTTGTATGTTCCAGGTCTTGCCTCTAATCTCTTGTCAGTGTATCAGATGACTCATATTGGGCCTCCAAATAACGTCATCTTCTCCCTTTATGATGTTGAAATCATTGAGATTTTGAATGGTAAAGTCATAGCAAAAGGTATTGTTGATCACACTTCGAAGGTATAGAAGTTTTCCCATTTTCTACCCTACTCAAACCCCTATGCTCTTATGATTCATGCTAATGAAGCAAGCAATATTTGGCATGAAATATTTGGCCATATTAACTACAAGTATATTTATGAATTGAGTGAAAAAGATATGGTCATAGGGTTACCAAAGATCAAGTTTTCTAAGGGAGTGTGTCAAGGTTGTATCCTAGGAAAACACCCAGAGCACAAGTATGAGAGAGCTAGTCATGAGAGAACTTCTGCACCTCTTGAGTTGATCCACAGTGAAATTTCTGGTCCATTCCCTCATATGTCCATGAGTCAAGACAAATATGCACTCACCTTCATAGATGAATTTTCCATCTATTGTTGGGTTCACTTCCTAAAGCATAAGTCTGAAGTTTTTGGCATCTTCAAAGTCTTTAGAGCCTTGGTTGAAAACCAGTCTGGGGGGAAACTAAAGATACTTAGATCTGACAATGGTGGTGAGTATTCCAAGTCTAATTTCATTCATTATTGCAAGGATGCAGATATCTAGATGCAGAATTCTATCCCTTACACACCATCGCAAAATGGTGTTGCTGAGAGGAAGAACATCACTGAAGGAGATGGAAACTTGTATGATGGAGGCTAAAAATTTGCCACCAAATTTTTGGGTCGAGGCTATAAACTGTGCATCCTACATCTATAATAGGGTGTCTCATAAGAATCTTGATGGTATTACTCCTTTTGAATCTTGGAGTGGGCACAAGCCAGATGTGACCCATTTTAGGATTTTTGGCTCAAAGGCTTGGGTTAGAATTCCAACTGAAAAGAGGAAGGCTTTGCAAACCCAAATACAAGAGTGCCTATTCATTGGGAATTCTTAATATTAAATAGGGTACAATATGATCAACTTGAGAACTAACAAATCTTTCATTGAAATAAGTGTTCAGTTCCAAGAAGAGTCTTTAGTAGCAATTGAAGTTGGAGAGTCCTCTTCATCACCAAAACCATTCATTATAAGTGAAGATACTAATGAGTTTTCTGATTCTGATATGTCTAATAATGATGATTTGATTACAGATCCTAATATTCCTACAAGATGAAAATGGGCAGCAAATACAATTCATGCAGCTGGGGAACTAGTTGGAAATCCTAATGACACTAGGAGGACTAGATCTCAATTTGAGAGTGCCCTTTGTGTGAAAGATCCTCTATTTTCTGAGAAGTTATATCTGATGGTTGAATTAGATTCATATACATATGAATATGCATCACATGACCCAATATGGAAAACATCCATGAAAAAAAAATTCAGCTCGCTCCAAAAGAACAATACTTGGGAACTGGTTGATCTCCCCCCAGGGAGGAATCTAGTTCAATGTAAGTGGGTCTTCAAGACTAAGTTTTATGCTGATGGTTCACCTTTGAAATATAAGTCTATATTGGCAGCCAAGGGATACTCAAAAGTACATGGTATTGACTATAATAAAACCTTTGCACCAGTGGCAAAGATGGGTTCCATAAGGCTAGCTCTAGACATTGCAGCTTCAAAGCAGTGGGAAGTACATCACATGGATGTGAAGTGTGATTTTATAAATGGAGATATCACTAAATATATTTACATGCACCAACCTGAAGTATTTCTTTCTAATCCATCTTTAGTGTGCATGTTAAAGAAATCATTGTATGGGCTCAAGCAAGCCCCCAGCGCTTGGTATGCCAAGATTGATGGCTTTCTGCTGTCACTAAGTTTTGTTCAATGCAATTTTGATCCTTATGTATATTGGAATCTGATTCATGGTTATTTGATGATTATTGTTTCATATTTGGATGACCTACTGATTACAGGATGTTCAAAGAAAGAGATTTCCTCCTTGAAGGACGCAATGAACCATGCATTTTCTATGATAGATTTGGGATTATTGAGCCAATTCTTGGGTCTTGAAATTGTTCAATAAAAAAATGGAATAAAAATAAATTAGTCCAATTATGCTTCATATTTTCTCATCAAGTTCAACATGAAATATTGCAAGCCAAGCAAAATTCCCTTCCTTTCAGGAGTTAAGCTTGAATAAGCAGGTTCTTCTCCTCTGGTAAATAATACACTGTATAGGCAGTTGATTGGGTGTTTTCTTTATCTTACACACACTCAACCTGATTTATCTTATGCAGTTAGTGTGGCTTTGAGATACATGGATCAGCCTCATGAGATCAACCAGATAGCATCCAAGAGGATCCTAAACTTTGTTCAAGGAACAAGAACTCATGGGATCTTCTACAAAGAAAAATATGATCTTGATTTGATTGGATTTACTAACATTGATTGGGTAGGTGACAACACAGATCGAAAGTCTATATCAGGATATGTGTTCATGCTTGTAGAAGGGCCAATCACCTGTTCAAGCAATAAGTAGAGTACCGTATCAGTCGCATCTACAGAAGCAGAGTTTAGAGGAGTTATAAATGCAGCAACTCAATGTTTATGGTTGTAGGGGATACTTGGAGAATGTGGCTTCGAATCAGAGTTTTCAACTATTATCTACTGTGATAATCAAAGCACCATTCGAATATGCAATTATCCATTTCAGAGACAGCAAACCAAGCACATTGAGATCCATATGCACTACATCATATAGCTTGTGCATGATGGTACCATTGCTCTACTTTTCTGTGCATATTTCTAACAAGTAGTAGACATCTTCACCAAAGTTTTTTGTGAGAATACATTCAGCAATCTAAAATCACTACTGGGGATTGCTGATCATGCTGTGAAGCATGATTGATGACAATATTTCCAAATTTTGTTTTTCCTGTCCATGTTTAAGGGATGATTTTTCTACTGTGTTTTTTCCTTTTTCCTTGGTTGTATGGACAAGCAGTATGTAAAGAGTGACTACGCCTTGTTTCTAGGCCCTATATTTTTCTGCTATTTACTCAGAAAGTCAGGCTTAAAGGGGGGTGTTAGAATAATAAACCCATATTTACCTACATTTGACCTTAATTAATCAATTTTGTCTTATTACCTAGATTCCTAGATTCCATTCTATGCTAGTTTCCTTCTACATGTCCTAGAACTCAACACATGCTAAAACTGAGTCATGGAGCACTTGGGAAACTTCTTAGAAACCAATTTTAGCACATTTTCTTTATTCCTTATTTCCTAAAGTGTATATATTCTTTTTTTGAAAAGCTACCTTGCTTTATAGCTGATTTAAGGAAAAAGGAAAAGCTAGTCTAGGTGTAACTTCCTTGTTTTTTCCCCATATCATCCTCCATCCTTTTCTCCAAATAAAAGCATGTATGACTTGTATTTCCATCCCTATTTAGATTTCCCACTTGAATTAGCAAATTCGTGAGCATGTTCGTAGATTTGGAAACTACTTTATGCACCTATGGGGGATTTTACTAGATTTGGTAAGCCTACTTTTTGACTATTTCGAATGGAATCCTTATGCATTCAAAGATCTCATGTAATTATTTATTTCAGAATCCTATTACTTCACAAGGTTTTCTATTGTACACTTACTCAGTACAGATTAGTGTTATGCTCCAATTTCAGTCTCCTTTGGTGTGAATTTTGCATGTTTGATTAACAATTTTGTGAGTGTTATTGTTATATCCCTTGGGTTCGATTTCCACACAATTACTTTTACTCAAGTCTCCGCGCACTTATAATGACACATGTCATCCAATGGCATGTCTTCCCAACCATTTAATCCTCCCCTAGTTGACTCATGCCCCTTTCATTTAATCGATTAAAGCTTTCCATCTCCCCACTCTACATGATAAAATGACAACTACCGAATGCACAAAACTTACAGTACTTTTCTGTCATGGTTGTTTCTTTGTATTTTTTTGTAGTAGATTTAATGTAATGGAGGATTTGTTACATACTATCCCCCTTAAAAGGAACATTGTCGCCGGTGTTCATGCCTTTAGAACTTGCTTTATAGCTTCAACTATCTTTGCAAATATTCTTCTTTAGATATATTTCATGCCTTCTTTCCTTTCCTAACCTATGGTTTACACATGCAATTATATAGCTTTCCAAATCTTTAGCATACATTTTATGCAAAACATGACTTCTTCAAAGTCAAGAATAAAAAATATTACTCTCCCTTGGAACATATTGTATTTGATTTCATGGAAATTCTTTTTTCGTTCATTTTATTCAAAATTATTAACCAATTTACCTGCATAAATATCAATCATTCGTATTATAAACAAATCATAATCTGAGATAAAGATATCCATGGATGTTATTTCCAAGCATATTACCTTCTCATTTTTAATTTTCACATCCATGCCTCTCTATGGTATCATTTACCCCAAGTAACTTTAATAATTTTCCACTTGGTTGATTCATCATAAAACATAGTGTAATCATAATTTAAAATTATTTTCATAAAATATTAAACACATATTGATCTAAAATTAGGTACCAATGAACATGTCAGTCAATACATGTATCTTGCTTCTTAGAATATAACAATGATATCAAGTTTTTATGACATGCTTCCAAATGGAATGTGAAATGCATAATACTTCAACATAGAATATTATATCTTTGTTCACATTTATCACAATAGGATTCACTTCACATATAAATTCAGCTTGAAAATTGATCTTCCAAAGTTTTCACTCAACATCAATTACTATTAATGCTCTAGATTCATTCTAATTGATCATCAATTAACTTGGATGCTTCAGAGTCATCTCAACTCATCATCAATTACTAGTGATGCTTCCAAATTTATTCCAACTCATCATCACTTTATGCGTAAAATTTAATCGAGTCGATTCAAGCAGTTAGAGGACACTGACTTAGGGAAAAAAAATTTAAACCTTTATTAAGTATATTTTCCACAGGATCCCTTTATGAAGCAGTATGGATTCCTGTAATGAAGATCTTTTTCTTTAGACCATAAAATATTGGATAATATATTGAATATCCACTTCCCATAAACTCTAGGTAGTATCTGAGTGTTCAGTATGGAAATCCAAGCTCGACCTATATTGTGGGAATGGGAATACTTGCCTCTGCAATCTCCCTTATCTACTATTCATTTGAATTATAGTTTGGATCTATTTTCTATAAGGTTGTTTTGAATTATTTGGGATATATATATATATATATATATATATATATATATATATATGTATGTATATAATTCTTTCCTGTCTTTTTGTTCTTTACTTGTTCCAATTTTTTATGCTTTGATCATTTATATTACTCTAAAACCAAGTGCTAATGGGATAAAGAAATTCAGTATTGAGGTGGCCAATCTCTATAGGATATTTAACAGCTCTATGCATCTTTAATAACCTTGTTTAATATTAGAACAATAATGTTTTCAACATACAAAGCATTATATCTACTTTGTTAAACTTTTTCTTTCCGAATATATTTTTATTTCTTCTTAGGTAAGTGTTCTTCCTACAAACATGTTTCACCCTGTCATATCATGGAATATCATTTCCAATAATTTATCATCCTTCTCATATAATTTTCTCATACCTTCACTTGTATAACTGTGCATTAGTATGTGCATCATACAAGGACTACCCAGTCCCAAAATCCATCATAAGTCATACACATTCATTTTTGAACTATACATATCAATCATTTTTTAGTACAATTCTAAGAAATCAAAATTTTGATTGATCTCTATCATTCATTCTATATCACATAAACGATCATAACCAATTCATATTTCCAACAATGTTCTAACCACTAGTTTTAAAACAAGCATGATGTAAGTGTTTCCATACGAAATTCAAATATACTTTTGTCTTTTACTTTTCCTACAACACAAATTCTTCCTCCTCATATACAGGTAACTTATATAATTCAATCCGAATTCATTATTGAGATGGTTAATAACATAATTAGTGAAATAAGGGTTACCTCATTCATTACTTTCCATTACATTTATCTTAGTTTGTCAAAGTTTTCCAATAGTTATTGTACCTGCATAGTACACTTGTGTCTTCTTGCAATATATCATAATTACTTCGACAACACACTTGAATTAGAAATCAAAAGTATTTTTTCTTCATTGATGCACTCACATTATTTGTTAGGCTCATTGTATAACTTTTATGTGTTACTTATGTTATCTATGCATAATTAATTAAATATTTCAATCACTTACTCTTTGTTCATTATCTAATCAAAACCAATAATATCTACTAAGAAATTATCCTTGCATAAATTTTTCATCAATTAATACTTTATTTGTCTATTCACCTTCTTCTTATAATAGTAAACACATACTTACTTATTTCTCGAATTGAATAGTGTCTTTACTATTTCCGTCATGTCTACCACTTCATGCTATCCTTTTGGAAATTATTCACATGACGTACTCAATAACACAATACATTAATTGAACATAACATTCATTTACTTTGTTTAACATAACTATAATACGTCATGACTCATACTTGCAATCCTATAATTGATGTTATCAGTTTTAACATATAAAAATAATTTAGACAAGCCAGTTTACTCCTTTAGCTTTTATCCATTTCAAATTATGTCGAACATAGTTATTTATAAACTTTATTCATCTTCCATCTTTTCCATAATCCAAGCTTCCATTTTTCTGGTCATTTATGCATCTAAAATATCTTAAGCATATACTAGTTTACACATGCCAATGTGCATCACAGTGACATGTCACTATGTATTAACATATATTTATTTTCTTATAATACTTAAGAGTCATGGATCATTGATTCATATTTAAATAATAACACGTGTAAAATCAATAATGTGTATCTATCTCATCGTTGTCTTAATTTGTCAGTTCAACACCTTTTTTAGAGACAACATATTAGTATCTCAATGTATGAAAATCAACAATACCTTACCATGTATTTTTATTCCATCATTCTTCATGATCATTTTCTTTGTAACATGAAAACAACAAGAAAATAAGATCTGTTCCATAACAACTAATCACTTATTATTACTGCATAAACTCTTTTTGTTATTATGACAACTAATACCTACACTACATACCATCAATACCATCGTTCATTCTTCTAGGCCAATTAAATTTAATTAATTTCAAATTAGCATGTTTTCTTCATGACATTTAAGGAGTTTAACCATAATGTATAACTTAAATTACCATAAGATTCACTCTACACTAGTTCAAATTTTAAGTCATAGATATCATCGTCATTCTTTCTTTAATTCATAGATGATTTAAAGATTCAAGTCTCTTTAATAATATATGATACTCAATTATAAGACCATGAATTTAATTTAACATATCAAATAGATATGCATACCTCTACTATTATCTTCATTTATCAATAACATGTTCTAATAGGAAGCTTCAAATCTTACTCTCTAGAACAACACATCTCAATATGCTGAATAATTGGGGAAAAATATCTGCATTCAACATCTAACATTGACAAAATATAACCACCTACCAACACGTAGATGATTCCATAGGTCATACACTGTTGCAACCACAACTCTGATACCACTTGTAACATACCCAAATTTCTCAATGTAAATCTGAGAAATTGGGCTATACCAACATTGTTAGTTCCATTGATTAAATGACAAGGTCGTTGATAGTATTCTACTCCATGACCCTAAACGTAAAGAGACACTTGACATCAACTTTTCTATTTAAATCTATTACCCTTATAAGGTCATATCATAACTTCTCTCTTTTCAAATTAGTCGAAGTCATAGAATAATTTCACATAACCTATCTACTTGTACACTTCTATGAAATACTTGAAATATCAAAACAAGTATATACTTTCTTCTATAATTTATAGTTATTCTATAATGATTAATAGAGTCCATATTTATAACATTATGCATTATGAGACACATTTCATTATTTCTAATATTTGAAATGTAGAATTGAGTCTAAGACTTACCTTTAGAAGGTTGTATTGTAACATCAAGGGAACTATACTTAACACACACACACACACACACACACACACACACATAACTTAACATTATTCAAATAAGTTCTTTACTTCAAACTCCATTGACTACTTTAATGATTAAGAAATCACATAATAGCTAATCTCAACCATACTATGAATGCAAAACTATTTAACACACTAAATTAATTTATAGTCAAGAATTTCACTTACTAGTCTAAGTATAATGATCCTGTGAATTATCAACATCAATTATTACCAACAAATAATGCTCCTTAAGAATTTCTATTAAATCCTCAATAACTTACATCCATTTCACACATCTAATACAAACGGGAATAAAATATACCATTCTCAATCATTTAATATACATTTAAAATAACAACAATCACATAGTTATTTGATTATATGAAATTAACAACTAGTTTAATGAAACACATTCACATACCTGCTTATTAACAAGCTGAATCCTTCGAATTCCCATTTTCTTCGAATATGACATGAAAAATCTCATAATCTAAAATTGTATAAACATAACAAGATAGGGAATTAGTCATAAATAATGATCTAACCAGTAATCTTAAGAAACTAACGACATTTAATGAATTTTCTAGAACATAACAATTCAAATTTATGACACGTATAATATACTGAAGGGGTAATCATAATTATCTAATATTATTTAATTAAATTCACCCTAAATCATCTCAATTAATAATAACAATTGTTAGGTACTTATCCTAAAAAGGTAGACCCCTACGGTTGAAGGCAACTTATCTAAAACTATTTACTTCAACGACTAAAAGATCGACTTCAACTTTCATCCCATCCATCTGACCCTATCTGGCATTCATTCCATCCGCTAAAGGGACACCCTCGAACATGCATGAATCTGCTAGGATCGGTAACAAGGGAATCTTATCCCCTTAACTTCATTTCTTAGATATTTATTTGAATGTTTATACTTGTTCATCTTACTAGGCTTTTAGGTGAAGTGAGGCCTCACACCAGAGGACTCATGATCTTGTTTTAAAATGTTCTCAGAAAATTAATCTTTAACTTTGTTCACCAAACCTAAAAATATGACTTACTCTATCCATTTACTCATAATATTTAATTATGTATCCATTCTCCATGGCTATTTAGTTTTATAAATACTTTTCCCAACAAAAAAATCGATTTGGACTTGTTAGCACCTGTGCTAATGTTTTTTAAGATTCTTACTGGTGTGTTGGAACTGTTTTGGGCTAAGTAGTTGGTGAGGGAGTAGGCCAATGAATGGAGGTTAATGAGGTCCTATAGGAACCTTAAAGGATCATATATAACTTTGAAAGATGCACGTGCTTAAAATATTTTCTGATAAGGGAGGAAACAGGTTAACATGTAGGAAGAATAGGTCATTGGATGGGTAGAGACAAATAGATCTATGGTCCTAAAGAATCCCACTGTTTAAACAGGAAAGGAGAAATAAATTTCTCAGATCTACATAATTACATGGAGCTCACACATTTCAACGATGCATATCAAATCATATATTGGATCTATGATGGAGAACAATTCTACAAATGCAACATGCACGAAGAAAGAGAAATCTCCGACTCCACGGAATCAGGTAGAGGCCACAAGTTTCAATGGCCCAAATTTATTCCCTATCATGATCGACGATGGAGGCTAATTCCGCTCCTGGGACATGCACTCGATTAAACTTTTTCCTCAGATCATTGGAATTCATTAAGGACCACAGGTTTTGAAGGTTAGGATCATATCATGATTCTATATCGACGACAATGATGGATTAGGATGATGCAAGGTGCACAAAAGATAAGGGCTTTCGGGTTCAGTGAAATATGGTAGGATATGCATGTTCCGATGAACATTATGAGGAGATGATAAATATATATGGTTGAGATGCATTTCGTAGCCAGAACATGTGAATAAGATAAAATAGTTCAAGGATGTGAAATCTTGTAGACCCCGCACCTTTCAATGGAGGAGATCTGGAAGAGTGTTGATCTATGATCCACATCAATTTTGTGATGGGAACAAGAAAGGAGTTCATCAAAAAGATGGATTGCAAAATCGAATAAGATCCACAGCATTGAACGGTTAATATTTTTGGTAGATCAAGATCTACGGCTAGAGATTGTTTCATTGGTTGAAGATGAATGGATGGATGAAACTATTCTAGACTACTAGAAGATGCTATGAACCATCATTTTCAATCAAGAAAGCCTGAGTTTGAGATGTCTTGTTTTCGATTTTGATAAAGCATGCTCATCATCATATACTTTCTTGATTGGTATAAAAATACTGGCAAATCTGCACCTCAAAGTTGTTGGGATTTGGCATGATCATTTGGGTTTGATCCCCATTTTTGTAACTGATTTTGATGCCATGTTTCGAGGTACATATCGGGGGGAAATTACACTATAAATGTAACCTCGAAAGAGGAAAAAAGGGTTGGAATTTTCATTCAGAAGCCTTAGTGCTCTGGTTTTCGTAGATTTGATATTTTCTTGGAAGTATTAATGAAAAGTATTTTCTAAGCTTTCTGAGATTCATGAAGTTGTTTTATGTTCAGTCTGTGTTTCCCTTATTTCCATTTTCATTTATGTGTTTTTTCCAATACATTTCTAGGTTGTATGCAAGGAATCCATTTCTGCTAACACTCCTCCCATCAGAAATCATATTTGTTATGTGATTGTAATGGTTGTGATAGAATTCATCCACTGATAGGTGCTATGTTTCCGTTTTTGTCCCTTGTTACATTTCTGCTAAAGGTGTTCCCAGAGATTCATCCATTGATGTATGCCTCTAGTTTCACTAGGCTCTTTCCTCATTTTTATCTTTCATCACTTCAATATAATTTGACCAAACACAATAGCCACGTTTCCTCGTATTTCATAAGAGAAATCCAGCTTCATTATTGTTGTAAACCTGTTGAATTTTTTTAGGATGTGACTCCATTTCCCAATGATATTTCTTGTTTGTCTATTTCACCATCTTTAAATATGTAAATATCATGTTCCTATCAAATATCTATCCTTCTGACCGCTTGCTTAAATCCATATGTATATGTGAATGGGTTTATGGCATACAGAGATCCCTCTCTGATTATATAGGCGAGAATACAGTCTAAAGAATTGTTGAAATGGTTACTCTTGTGACTTCCTACCACAACCATAGGAAAATTACAGGGTGCTAACATCTTGGTGTCGTTGCCGAGGAATAATCACTATTGTCTCCTTGGGAAAACGACATTGTCTTAGCTCTACAATCTAGTTGAGAAGTCAGCCTTAAACACAAAATTGGTTGTATATGCTTTGGAAACTCCACTCTAAAAACGTTTGGAAGGTGACTCCACTGGAAATACTGGTGACCACAAGAACTAATACGAGGAAAAACCCTACGGCTAAGTCGTTTCAAGAAATATTCGATCAGGAGAGGCTAATTCGGAAAGCCAAAAGGCTGCATAGGTTAGAAATAACTTTCTATTTACCTGTTGAAGGTGTTGTTTCCATTAATGATATATCTGAACATTGTGGTGAATAATTAGAGCTATTTATTCCTAGGACTAAGTCTGAGTCCAACCTATTTGAATTTATCTTGGACCCCTCCTCGTTTGAAGTCTCCCATACATCTTGGTTGCTTAAGATCTCATATTCTTTGGGTGGGAATTTTTTATCCTTATCTAACCAAGAGTGCCCCATATTTACCCCTGATTTGGCCCTATTAAATTCCACTGTCCTAAAGTAGTCTATTGATGCAAATTTGTCTCCCACTGTTTCAAAACAGAATTAGCATTCATATTCCAGTTTCACAACTCCCCACATTCCTACAGTTCCTCACAACATACCAATTTTTGTTACACTAGTCTTAATGCCCCCTGGAAACCCTGTTATACCTCCAAGGATGGAAAACTATTGTATTTGTCTTCTTGCTTCTCTTCACGGCCTCCCTCTGGTATACTCCCAAAGGCTCAAACAATTCAATGGGAAGATGGGCAATTCAGCTGAATAACACTTGGGATGGTTTTTAGATTGGATAGACTCGGAGGAGGTGGGATATGATGATGTTAAGGTCAGATTATTTTCCCAAAGTCTGGGTGGAGAAGCAAGAAAATCGTACAAAAACATCCCAGACAACTCTATTCTGATCTATCAAGCCTTTGAAATTCTTTGAAGGACAAGTGGGTAGATAAGAAGAACCCTAAGCAATATTTGTCTCAATATCATTCCATGAGGAGGATGGAGAGTGAATCTATCCAAGAGTTTTTTGACGGGCTTATGAAGTTATAGAATTCCATCCCTGTCACATTGGTCCTGCCCAAGTCCAATATGTTGAATCTTTCGATAGTGAGTTTATATTGAGGCTAAGTGAAAGGAGATCAGCCTCCTTAGTATATATGATGAAATATGTCATAGAGGTAGAAGTGAACTTGACTGCTGCAAGAAAGAAGAAAATGGATGAGGGATAATGGAGAAGAGAGGGTGGAGAATGGTGAAGACATGAAGGAGAAAGAGGAGAGAGGATAAAAGATAAATAACTTCAGCAACCCTCTACCTCTAGCTCACAAGAGGCCAAAATGGATACAATGATGAGAGCCATGGAAGGGTTGATGGTATACCTTCTCCCAAGGGAAATCAAGAGATGCAGAATGGGAATCACAATGCTAGAAAGCCATAAATTCTCCAAAATAGGCAGAGGGACAAGAGAAACCCTCCCAATCCACCTGTCAACCCTCCATTTCAAGAAAATTATCTGGATCAGGATGGTGAAATTCAAGCCAAAGATGAAATCCATTAGATCGAAAATGACTTTCCCACCACCTTTCTGACCAAAGAAGAACAAGAAAATTCTTTTCTTAAAAGGGGAGAGATGCCCCTAGGTGAGACGAAGGACTTGAGGAGAGGATATCAACTTGATGTCCTAGATGTGTAGAGACAGATTGGCCTGAGAAGCAGAGATGTCCTTGTCGTGAGAAATAAATTTGCAGGAAACAAGGCCTCTACCAGCAAGCCCAAAAATGACACAGCCCCCAAGGATGGCTCAAAAAATGTGCCATAGCCCAAAGGGAAGGAAAGAATAGAAGATAATCCAAGAATCATTGATCAGGGACAAAATTCTTTCATCCTAAAGGCCAAAATTTCCAAGATCAAGATCTTTGTCCCTCTTACTGAATTATTGAAAAACTCTGAATATCATTCCAAAATTTCCACAGTATTGAATCCCTCAAAGGAAATATCTGCTATATCAAATTCCCTAAATATTTAAGATGACAGGACCACCATCCTATTTGGACCACATGCAGATGAGACTTTTGATGAATATGTTCCCCCTTTCTATGTTTGTCTTAACATCCATAATTTCATCCTACACAATTCCATGCTTGATTCAGGAGCCTCTCATAATCCGATGCCTAGGAGAATCATGGATGAACTGGTATTGGAAGTGACCAGACCCTACAAATATCTCTTCTTTTTTTATTCAAATAAAGTCAAGTTCCTAGGCTTAATCAAATAATTGGTCATATCTTTAGCCGAGATCCCTTCCAAAAATATTGTGATGGATGTATATTTGGTTGACATCCCTCCGAAGTTCGGAATTTTGTTTTCAATATCTTTGGCAGCCAAACTCAAAGGTTCCCTACAAATGGACATGTCATATTCCACTATCCCTCTCATAAGGGTACAAAGAAGGCTCTTCAGAGAGAAAAATTTTGCATACATGGTGACCAGCACTGAGAGGCCACACAATCACCCCATATATTCACTGGACATGGAAATGGGATCTTCTATTTTCTTTACTAAAGGAGGAAAAGACAACTGCAGTTAAAAGAAACATACCTTAGTTCTTGCTTAGAACGTGTTAGAGGAGGTGTGTAATTTAATATTTGATGGGACAACATGCAGAGAAGGGGCAAGAGGTGGAGTGTGGGTGAGACCCCTAGGAGGGAGATATTTGAATTACTCTTACAAAATTTCCCTTGATTACACAAACAACGAGGTAGAGTATGAGGCTATGATGTTAGCAATTCAAATATTTAAGGATATCTAGGTCAGGAGGGTAGTGATACAAGGGGATTACAAGCTAGTAATTAAATAAATGACTGGTGAGTATCAAGACAGACATCCCATAATGAGAGGTTATAGAAATGTTTCCCAGGACCTCATAGAATTCTTTAAAGAAAGCAATTTTAATCTGATCCCCATATTACAAAATTGTATAGTTGATTCCCTGGCCACTTCTGTGGTGGTTTTCAAGGTCCCTATGCACCCCAGCGTGAAATATGAAGTTGAATTTAAGCACAGACCTTATGTCCCAGATAATGTCAATAGTTGTCTAGTCTTCGAGGATTACAAAAAGATTTAGGACTTCCTCACTCTCATGATGTTGTTTGATGGTTTGAACATTCATGAAAATAATTCACTCCCAGAGTGGTCTACTCTCACCCAGGAATCCTTGTCAAGCCAGGATGGCACTCCAAGAGACATGTCGCAGGTCAAAGTTATCATCCCTATTGAGCCTACTGAGGTCTACGAAATTGAGGAATCTTGGGATCCAGAGTTGCAGGAGGCTGATAGATAGCAAGAATATGTGAACAATCTCTATGGTAAGGAAATCCTCCAGCTAAAAGGTAACTCTATCCCCATAGGTTTAGCTCCTTTAGAAACATTTTTTTATTCTAATGATGTTTCCAAGGAACCCCAGCTTGTCTCAAGTTTTGAATATGTGGAAGATGTGAGTATTGAGACAAAAGAACATCCCAAGGTCATCAAAATATCAATAACCCTCACATCAGAGGCCAGGAAAAAGTACATCTTAGTGATGACATAATACTCAATTTTTTTCTTCTTAGAACTACGGCAATCTCAAGGCTTATGGCACAATCATAATCCAGCATACTATACCAATAAAAAAGTATGAGATGCCTTTCAAGGAAAAGATGCGAAGGATGAACCCCAAGCTGCTTCACTTGATAGAAGAGGAGGTTAGGAAGCTATTTGAAGCCAAAATCATTATAGCCCTTAGATTCACACGCTGGGTGGAAAATCTAGTCCCAGTTAGGATGAAGGATGGGGATATAAGAATATGCATTCACTTTAGGAACTTGAACATAGTTTCTTTGAAAGATCATTACCCGCTTCCTAAAATAGACCATATGTTGCATAGGGTAGTGGGTTCCCAAAGGATCTCCACTTTGGATGGTTTCTCTGGATATAATAAGATCCTAGTTGTTGGGGCGTGCACCCTAAGGGTCCTTATGGTGGGTAAATCCATGGGCTTGAAAGAGTTTGTAAGCGCAGTTATGGCTCAAAATAGTCTTAGGGGTGTCGGGGTTGAGTCAAAGCCCTCTTTTTGTAATTAACCCATGGTTTAAGTCCAGGGTTTAGGGTTTGGGGTGCCCATGGTTTAAGTCCATGGTTTTGTAATAACGTGCTGTATAAATAGGAACTCTTGTAAATAAGTCAGGTTAGGATTTTTATGTATAAGGAATTGCTGCGAAGCAAAGGCTATTTTTGGTAAGAAAAGGTTGAGTCACAGCTGTGTTCGTGGACGACCTCTGCAGCTGTGTGTGCAGAGGGTTTTTGTAAGTGATTAGAAGATCTGCAGCTGTGTGCATAGAGGCTTGCAGCTGTGTGCACGGCTTTAAGGACATGAAGGGATCTGCAGCTGAGTGCGCAGATCAGAACTGTGATTTTGTAAAGAGTTGAATAAAACGCAGTTCTATGGACGTAACCCCTACACTGGGGGTGAACCACGTTATATCTGGTGTCGTGGTTCTTGTGTTGATTTTGTTATGTTCGTATGTATTGATAAATATATATATCTAATAAGTAAGATCACTGCTAACAAATAGCTTCGCTGAGAATTCCCAGTAAAGGGTTAAGCAAGTCACTGTTTGTTTATTTATCTGTGAAGTTCTATATATGAATGTCAGAGCTCTGTGTTAATTGATTATAAGTTATTAAAGGCTTAAGGTACAGTAATATCCCTCTTCTGCTTGCAGAAACCTGATTCTGCGGCACCCCATAGCTTTTTTGGGTGAGACTGCAACCTGCATGCAGGTTGCTGCAGAAAGGGCCAACATTGTGGGTCTTTTGTTGGTGCAAAGTAAAAGGTGTAAAACCCGGGTCTGCCCTATTGCCCAAAAAATTGGTTCTGTTGCCGGTTGAACTCAGTATCTGCTCAAGAGGGGTTTACGTCGTACCTCGAGGGCTATCTTCTGGAGGCCCTCTATGAAGGAAATCGATGACTGGTTTGATGAGATTTATCTAAAATTTGCTGAGCAAGAGAACAAAAATCCACGTTGTAGTGCAAGCAAATTTTTACAAAGGTATGTTTTTTGTGATGCTTATGAAATTTTATTTGGTACTATCCACATAGAGTTGCACCAGTGGTTATCCAGGTTGGCCGAGCGAAGGATGAACTTTCGCGAAGGGCAGTTTCTTGCTTGGACCCCTGCAAGAGTTAATATATTGAAAAGGGTTAACAACGAGATATCCCACGCGGTTGCTTTCTGAACCACGCGGACCCTTGAGGCCTTTTTGACAGAGTTCGCCATCGACATGAGCACTTCCTATAGCGAACCCGAGCGACAGTTCTTCAAAGGACTAAGGGGTAAGATTTTGAATTCATTTAGTTTGAGAATTAAAATACTATTGGCTGAAAAAGGAATATTACTGATTGAATCAGACTGTTAGATTTTGTTTTACTAACATATGTTTGCAAGTGACAACACCTTTGCTAAGAAAAGTGGTTTGCTGCGAAGTGGGAAAATGTATAAGAGAGACTTTGGATCCTATTCCTTAGGTCAGGATACCGCACCTTCCCCTGCAAATTCCGAAGAATCAGACCCTAAAGAAAACCCTTCGGTTGGAAACCCTCTGGTAACCCCGCAGCGTCGCCCTGTTATCCCTGAAAATCCGTCGTAGTCTGAAAGTCACCCTAGCCCGAGCATTCCTGTCGTAGGTCAGTCTACCCCAGTAAGTTCCTCCCTGCCTACTCCCTATCCCCATCCCAACCCCCCTAGATCTACCATGGCCCACCTGACTGATGATATTAAGCTCCCTGTTTTCAAAGGAACTGGATCAAAGGATCCAGAGCAGTTCTGGTTTCTATGTGAAGCAGTGTGGAATGCTAAGAACATTATAGATCCAGCTGTAAGAAGCGCGCAGCTCGTTATGTCTTTCAGGGACTGGGCTTTGACCTGGTTCATGAAATTCTCCAGTACTCAGAGTCATGCTTTAGATGATATTAAAGCCACAATAATCAAAGAGTTTAAGAAGCCCAAATCAGAGTCGCAGTGTATCACTGAATTGAAAGAGATTCAGCAGCGACGCGGTGAATCAGTGTGGGACTTTGATCAGAGGTTCGAATTTCTACTAGACCAAGTCAGTTTCACCATTGGACCTACGCAGCACAAGGAATGGTTTATTGCAGCCCTGTTACTGCATATCAGAACTCCCCTCATGCAACAGAAGCTTGCTGACCAGCAAGAGGCTCTGGAAATTGCGATGAAGTTTGAGACCGCCCCTGTCAGAGATAATTCTGGTATTGCTCAAATCCAAGCGCAGTTGGTAGCTATGGCCCTGGAGCTCCGTGACATGAAGAAAGGAAACCCCGGTCGCGAAGAGGTTTGGTGTACGCAATGTCGGATAGAAGGTCACAACAAGGAACGGTGCCCTATGGTAAGAAATTACCTGAATACTGGTACACCAAACCCATTTCAACCGCGAGTTCTATATTGTGAGCTTTACAGAACGACAGGTCAGCATCGACCTGAAGACTGCTATCTGCTCCAAAGGTATGGGCACGTACCTAAGAACCCTTATTGTAAATTCTATAAGTCTGTAGGACACAATGAAGATGAGTGTTGCGTTTATAACCTCATGAAAGAATGCACCTACGACATCTACCGGGTACACAATGAGGGACAGAATAATGATGGCTACGGTTACCGCGGTGGTGCTTTTGGAGGTCGTGGTCGTGGTGGTATGGAAGGAAGAGGCCAAGGCCAAGCTGTGTGTTACAACTGTAACCAAGCCGAGCATCTAGCTAGAGACTGCTGGAACCCAACCACGACATGTCGGTATTGTCACGCCGTAGATCATGTGATCGAGAAGTGCCCGCAGTTGATAGCTAAGATCTAGGAATGAAGTAGTTTCCCGACTCAGAATATCCAGATGTTTTCCATCGAGCCAAGACCTGCCCCAGCCATTAATGTTGTCACGTGAAGTGGAGCTACAACGCACATACAGAACACGGAGAAACCACTTGTCGAGGCTTGGGTTCGTAAGTCCCCAGAGAAGATCCTAGCCTTTGATATCAAATGAGAAAAAGAGACATTCATGGAAGCCAAGAGAGATTTTGTTGACCCTCGCACACCAGTAGCACCTGCGCAACCACATCAGCCACAGTTGCAGCCGGTAGAAGCTTCAAAAGTAAGTACACTGTCCTCCTTTTTACAGAGTTTCCTGAAACTCTTAAGAAATCAGGAAGCTTTAAGTGAGTTGCAGAAAGTTATTACTTCCTACGAACCTCAGCAAAGCTCTGGTCAGGAAAAAACTGTTAATAGAGTCAGAAGAACTTGTAGGGAAATGAGATTGAATGCTCAGATATGAGAGTACGATATGATTGATGTCATTTTGGACCTGGGATCAGAAGTCATTGTCCTAACCAAGCAGACTTGGGAACAAATGGGCCAACCTGCCCTTTCTTGGTCCCCTATACAGTTGAGGTTGGCCAATCAACAGAGGATTGTACCCCTAGGGAGATTACCTAGTGTTCCAGTAGATCTTGATGGGGTCAGTACTTTAGCAGACTTTGAAGTTATTGAGATCATTGATGACAGCAATCCCTATCCATCCCTGTTAGGCATTGAATGGGCAATGGAAAATGCTGCAGCCATTAACCTTAAGAAGAGACAGATGACCTTCGAAGGGACAGATTTGAGATTCATAGTACCACTGGACCCCTTGCAAGGAGAAAGGTACACAGAACCCCTCAGAGACGAAGATCGGGCTGATCTGGAGCACATCTATAACATCACAGTTAAGGAAGAAGATTATGTTGATCCTACTGACGAAGGTATCATGTATTGGCAGTGTGACAGCTCCTGTATGACGGACTCAGATGATGGGTTAGAGAAATGGCAGAACAGACTGTATGAGCTACACGGGCATAGATGTGCCTGAATTACCAAATCTCTTAGATGGATTGGTGCGCAGGTAAGTGTCCTACCTACTTATGATGGCTTGTCAGACCCAAAATAGTTTATTGCACAATTCTCAATGCAGATACCAGACTCATAGAAAATGGAGACTTTGGATTCAGTATTCAGAGCCACAGCAGCCAGATGGTGGAATGGCCACAAAAAGAACATTCCTAGTTGGGAAGCCTGTCAAAAGCTCCTTCGCTTGAGATTTATGGACCCGCCCCAGGAGGTGCGAGGTAGGTTTGATGGACGTCTAGCTCCCAGGAACATTTGGCACAGTTCTACGAAACATGGAAGCATGTACCGCAGGAGGAATGGGTCCATAGATTTGTGCATACTCTGGAACCGATCGCAAGAAACTGGTACGCGGAGGCTGAGCTTCGTCGGGATACTGTAAGTTGGGATTGTCTTGTTGATAGTTTTGTGCTTACCTTTTCCACTAATGAAGTTTTCCCAGCCTTAGATGCAGCTATCAGGTTGATCCATACAAAGGTATTTGATGACCAAGAAGTAGTAGAGTACCAACCTGATTGGAAAATACAAGAAGCTCATGCAGTGGAATGTTATAACCTCGCAATTGACGAGGATGATGATCCGCGCAACGTTGCTATCCCTGAGTTAGAAGGATACTGCAAAGTTCATGAACGAGCTGTCGAAGCACCTGAAGTGACTCAGCCCCTGAAGACGCGGACCATCAACATTCGATCAGAAGAACAACCTAAGTATGCTACGATTGGAGATTATTGGGATGAAGAGATGGTAAGCAAAGTGACCCAACTTCTCCATGAATATCAGGACCTATTTTCAATGAAGTTCTCCAAGATGAAAGGTATCCTTGGAGACATCAATGTGATAAAGATCCCATTAAAACCTGATGCGAAGCCTGTGAAGCAGTTCCCGTATAGGTTGAACCCTAAGTATAAGGAAAAAGTTACGGTGGAGCTGGATAAGATGCTTGCTGCAAGAATTATCGAGCCTGTTGAAGAATTCGAGTGGGTCAGCCCTATGGTGGTGCAAGAGAAGAAGACTAAAGGTGAAATCTGAATCTGTGTTGATCTGAGAAAGTTGAATGATGCTTTCCTTCATGATCCTTTCCCCACTCCCTTTACAGATGAAGTACTAGACAATGTCGGGGGTCAAGAAGTGTACTCTTTTACTGATGGATTCTCAGGTTACCATCAAATTAGAATTGCTCCAGAGGATCGACATAAGACAACCTTTGCTACAGAAATGGGATCCTTTCAGTACACCGTTATGCCCTTTGGTTTGAAGAATGCCCCTGCTATGTTTTCAAGAGTAGTTATCTCTGCATTTAAGGAATTTATACATAAATTCCTAGAAGTTTATTTTGATGATTGGACCATCTTTGGGCTAGTAAAATACCATATAAATAGTCTAAGATTGATGTTGGATAAGTGTAGACAGCACCAGATTTCCTTGAACTTGAAAAAGTGTATCTTTTGTGCACCTTTTGGAATTCTGCTTGGCCACATTGTATGTAAACAAGGATTGATGATGGATCCTGCGAAGATAGCTATTATTGTGAACTTGCCACCTCCGAATTCCGTTAAATAGCTTCGCACTACGCTTGGTCACACTGGGTATTACAGGAAATTCATCAAAGGCTATGCCCAGATTACTGCTCCGATGGAAAAATAGTTGAAGAAAGATATTAAGTTCGAGTGGACACCTAAGTGCCAAGCAAGATTGGATATTTTGAAGGAAAAGATGGTCACTGCCCCTATCCTAGTATTCCCCGACTGGAATAAGGAGTTTCATGTGCATGTCGATGTGTCCTCTATTGCTCTGGGTATTGTACTGGCTCAGTCAGGTGCAGGTAATATCGATCACCCTATTTCCTTTGCAAGCAGAAAATTATCCACAACAGAGAAAAATTATACTACGACAGAGCGTGAAGGTCTTGCTATGGTGTATGCACTACAAAAGTTTCGACACTACCTCTTAGGATCTCATTTTAAGATGTTCATTGACCATTCTGCTTTGAAGTATTTAGTTAACAAGCTAGTTCTAGGTGGACGGATATGTAGATGGTTGATTCTGTTTCAGGAATATGATTTTGAGATCATAGTTAAGCCTGGAAGACTTAACCTAGGACCCGACCACTTGTCGAGGCTCGAGATAGGCGAAGAACCTACCAGTTTGGATGAAGGCCTTCCTAACGCCCAGTTGTTTGCTATTCAGATGGTCGATGAATATTTTCAGGACATTGTTTAGTACTTGTCTACAGGTTTCCCGCCCGCTAAGATGACCACACAGCAGAAGAAGCAACTGGTTGTTCACGCCGCTGACTTTACCCTAATAGCAAGATAGCTGTATAAAATGGGACCGGATGAAATATTGCGCAGATGTGTCTTGGAGCATGAAAAATCACAAATTTTGGCTGAGGCACACTCTGGTGCCGCAGGAGGTCACTATGTAGGAAAGGATACGGCACAAAATATTTTAACAGTCGGCTTGTGGTGGCCCACAGTTCACAAGGATGCAAGGGAATATTTCCATAGCTGCGACATCTGTCAGAGAATAGGTAAACCATCCAGGAGGGATGAGATGCCTCTAGTCCCGCAGGTAACCTTACAAGCATTTGACAAGTGGGCTATTGATTTCGTTGGCCCCATTAACCCCCCTGCGAAAAAGTCAGGAGCCAGGTACATCATTACAGTGACTGATTACCTTACCCGATGGGCCGAAGCTCAACCAGTCAAGACCTGTAGCACTCCTACAGCTGCAAAGTTCATCTTCGACAACATCTTGTCCAGATTTGGGTGTCCTAGGGTTCTTATGAGTGATCAAGGATCACATTTTCTCAACAAGACTATTGAAGTATTGACTGAATAATTTCAGGTTTATCATCAGAAGAGTACAGCCTATAATCCACAAGCAAATGGGACTATCGAAGCTTTTAACAAGATCTTTGAACATGCTTTGACGAAGGTTTGTAATGTTAAGAGAAATGACTGGGCTATTAGAATTCTAGTAGTACTATGGGCTTATAGAACTACTTGCAAGAAGTTGACAGGCCATACACCTTTTAGGTTGGTCTATGGACAAGAAGCAGTCATGCCCATGGAGTACATATTTCCTAGCCTTAGAATATCTGCTTTCACAGAGATGGATGACCCAGCCGTAATGACAGAAAGACTGACCAAGATACTAGAAATTGAAAAGGATAGATTTATTGTAGGGTTCCAGCAGCAAGTGCAGAAATCTCAAGAAAAACCATGGCATGATAGACACATCAAGAAGAAACAGTTCCAGCAGGGTGATCTTGTGCTCTTATATGACAGTAAATTCATGAAATTCCCAGGAAATTTTAAGACACATTGGAAGGGACCATATATAGTGCAGAAAGTTACTGATGGGGGCGCAGTCCAGCTAGCTAAGTTGAATGGAGAACTTTTCCCTTCTATGGTAAATGGCAGTCGTTTAAAAAAGTACAGGGACAGGCCGGGACCTCCGAATCAGAAGTAGCCCCAAGAAGGAAAGTCTAAGTACCAAGAACAGTTGAAATTGGGTACTAGACTATAAATGAAGCTGTCCTTAGCACTATAGAGTGTAGCATACTATTCGAGTCCGAAGGATGAAGTATGGGTACAGTGTGGGTCAGGAAGGATCGAAGGTTGATATTGGGTCGCAGGTTAATATTATGTCGAAGACGAACTTAGTTGTTACGACAAAGATTGAAGGTGTGTCGCAGCCTAAAATGTGACGGATGGGACAAATCCGACTTGGCAGCGTCGGCACGAAAACTGCCATAACTGCCTGTAATGATGAGATTTTGGGAAAATCTGGTGCCGTGTGGATAGGATTTCCGGCACTCCACCAGATTCGACGCCATTAATGCACCATGATGACAAATTCTGTTGCAGGATTCTATAAGAAGTAACACCATCCTGCGACCTTTGCACTAAGCACCCCTGTGAGGTTGTCCAGTTAGAACCATGTCCAATGATCATGAAGTCCAGGAGTTAGTATGAGAGTTCAGAGAGAGAGGTCTGCAGAACCTTCTGAGCAATCCTCCTCGTGCAGCTATGTTCGACTAAGGTACAAAGAACGGTAGAAGTTTGCTCTAAATTGGACGAAGAAAGGCACAAGTTCGCTCTAACATGGAGCAACGAAAGGCATAAGGCCTCACAAGAAGACTCTGGAGAATTCCACCATGGATCCTTCTGGTATGGTAGAACCAAGGCGATTGTTTGTCTTATGCAGTTTGACACGCAACTCTAGGGGCCCTAAGTTGTGGATGGTCAAAATGTTCGGCAAGCAGATCAAAGGATGGGGTCGCTGACAGATTCAGCAGGCCTTAATCAGTAGAAATATTATGAAGGAAACAAGCAAGCAGCCGACAACAGCATGGAGGGCTTTAGTAAGCAATGCACTATGTTTGGCCAGCAGGATTCTACCACCAGAAATGCAAATGAGTGCCCCGATACGGGACACTGGTGAGTCTTAGGGGCCTGTTGGGGCACGCACCCTAAGGGTCCTTATGGTGGGTAACTCTGCGGGCTTGAAAGAGTTTGTAAGCGGAGTTATGGCTCAAAATAGTCTTAGGGGTGTCAGGGTTGATTCAAAGCCCTCTTTTTGTAATTAACCCATGGTTTAAGTCTAGGGTCTAGGGTTTGGGGTGCCCATGGTTTAAGTCCATGGTTTTGTAATAATGCACTATATAAATAGGCACTCTTGTAAATAATTCAGGTTAGGCTTTTTATGTATAAGGAATTGCTACGAATAAAAGGCTATTTTTGGTAAGAAAAGGTTGAGTCCCAGCTGTGTGCGTGGATGACCTCTGCAGCTGTGTGCACAGAGGGTTTTTGTAAGTGATTAGAAGATCTGCAGCTATGTGCGCAGAGGCCTGTAGCTGTGTGCACGGCTTTAAGGACTTGAAGGGATCTGCAGCTGAGTGTGCAGATCAAAACTGTGATTTTGTAAAGAGTTGAATAAAACACAGTTCTGTGGACGTAACCCCTACACTGGGGGTGAACCACGTTATATCTGGTGTCATGGTTCTTGTGTTGATTTTTTTATGTTCTTATGCATTGATAAATATATATATCTGATAAGTAAGATCACTGCTAACAAATAGCTTCGCTGAGAATTCCCAGTAAAGGGTTAAGCAAGTCACTGTTTGTTTATTTATCTACGAAGTTCTATATATGAATGTCGGAGCTCTATGTTAATTGATTATAAGTTATTAAAGGCTTAAGGTACAGTAATATCCCTCTTCTTCTTGTAGAATCCTGATTCTGCGGCACCCCATAGCTGTTTCAGGTGAGACTGCAACCTGCACGCAGGTTGCTACCGAAAGGGTCAACACTGTGGGTCTTTTGTTGGTGCGAAGTAAAGGGTGATAACTCGGTTCTGCCCTATTTCCCAACACTAGTGCACCTGGAGATCAAGAGAAGATAACTTTCACCACACCCTGGGGAACTTTCATGTATACTAAAATTACATTTGGGATCGTGAATGCAGAAGAAACCTTCCAGTACACCATGTACATAGATTTTTCTGATGAAAAGGACAAAATTTTGGTCATCTATCTGGACGACATCAGTGTTTTTTCAAAATATGATGAAGAACATGTCACACACCTGTTGAGAATGTTCAAAAAATGCAGAAAGTTCGACACATCCCTGAATCCAAAAATTCATTCTTTGCTATGAAATAAGGGAATCTACTTGGGTAAAGAGGGTTGAGGTGACTCATAATATCAACCTCCCTCAGAATAAGGTCGAGGTTCAGTCCTTTCTAGGAAAGGTAAATTTTCTAAGAAGATTCATTGATTCCTTCACTGAAATTGTGAGGTATATAACCGACATGTTGGGAAAGGATAAAGAAATCAAGTGGACTCCTGAAGCCAAACAATCCTTTGAAGACATAAATAAGTCCATTTCCAAAGCATAACCCCAATTTTTCTAAATATTTCCTCATATTTTTATTTTCCTTAGAGCACACAATGGCAGTGATATTGCTATAAAAGTATCATGAGGGACACGAGAAACCCATTTCTTTTTACCTCAAAACCTTGAGGGATGCTCCTCTGAAATACTATATCCTGGACAAGTAGGCTTATGTTCTGGTGCAAGACTTAAATTAGTTTCGAGTGTACATCCTTCATTCTCACATCATTTCCCATGTTCCCACCAGTGCTGTGAAGGATATTCTAACTCAACCGGATCTTGAGGGGACAAGGGGAAAATCAATTTCTGTTCTACTTGAATATGACCTAGAAATTAATCCCACCAAGATTATTAAAGGCCAATGACTAGCCATGCTCATGGTGTAGTCTAACTGTTATGCTCTTAGCCTTCACATAATTGCTAAGTTTTCCATGGAGCACGAAAACCCCAAGGAACACCTAGAACCACCAGTGGTTGAGAGTTTCCTATCGTCCCCATGGAACTTTGACATCATCTCCATGTTGCAACATCTGCAAGCTCCACATGGTATCGAAGAAACAAGGGCTAGATTCCTCAAGCAAAAGAAAACAAGGTTTTGCATCTTAAATGAGAAGTTGTATTGGAAAGATCTATGAAGATTCCTATTGAACTACATGGATGAACATGAGGCTAAGAATCATGTCGAATAATTTCATGCAAGAGAGTGTGGGGAGAATCACTACTAGAAGAACACGGTAAAAAATATCATGAGGGAAGGATTTTATTGGCCCACTTTATTTTTGGATACTCATAAGAAGGTTGTTTCCTACCATAAATGTCATATTTTTTAAGGAAGAAGGAAGTTGTTACCATTTCCTTTGAAACCCATATAGGTTGAAGCCTGTTTCCAGCAATGGGGGCTAGATTTTACTAGAGAAAGAAATCCATCCTCCACTGGAAATCATAGGTGGATCCTCACTACCACTGACTGTTTTACTAAATGGATCGAATCTATCCCCACCAGAAAAGCCACCGAGATAGTGATCATGCAGTTTCTAGAGGAGCATATCTTGTCAAGGTTTGGGGTTCCTAGGAATACAATCACTAATAACAGTATGGATTTTAAGTCAAAGAATATGGTTTCCTTTTGTTTCAAATGCCAAATACCCATAGGGAAATGGGTTGGAAGAATATTCAAACAAGAGACTTATGAGGATCATAAAAAAATTCGTTTCAATACAATAAGAAATCTTAGCACACAAAGCTAATCCATTCTTTGTGGGATGACATAATTAGTGTGAAGAAGTCTATTGGAACTTTGACATTTTAGTTGGTCTATGGCTTTGAGGTAATGTTTCCTAGCTCCTTAAGCTTTCGAATGATGAGATTGTTTCAAGAAGAAGAGTTTGAAATCCACCCAACCCAAAGAAGGATGTATCAGTTGGTTGAGTTGCCGCAACAAAGGGAGAATTTTTTGATAGAACTCATAAATTTTAGGACAAGATGAGAGCGATTTTTTATAGAAGGATGAAACCTGATGATTTTTAGATAGGGGATGTAGTGTTGCAATGGGATGCACCTCATGAGCAGAAGGGAAAGCATGGAAAATTTTATCACCTATGGAAGGGCGCTTATAAAATTTTATCCTTCAGAGGAAATAATTCCTACATATTGGAAGAGATGGAGGGTGGACTGGTATCTAGGGCTTCTGTAAATGGGAGGCTCCTTAAAAACTATTTTCTGTAAAGTAAGTTAAATTCCATGTCATTATATATACCATTTCTTTTCAACATTGCATGTGTGGAAAACTCTCCAATAGACTTAAAGACCGAGGTGAAGGGACTAAGGTCCGCAAGAGGGGTTGTCATTTGGTTTTTATTTTTAGGAAAATTTGAATTTCTAGACACCAGAACAAATTTTGAGGATTTTAAGAAATTTTGGGACCAACCCAATGGACTAGGAAGTTGGTCTACGTATTTCATTGCTACCTCATGGAGAGGATTGCATCCCCTAGTTGGAGCCACTGTTAGCACTTGTGCTATTTTTTTTTAAAGATTCTTACTGGTGTGTTGGCACTGTTTTGGGCTAAGTAGTTGGTGAGGGAGTAGGCCAATTAAAGGATCTTAATGAGGCCCTATAGGAACCTTGAAGGATCATATCTAAGTTGGAAAGACACACGGGATTAAAATATTTTCTAGTAAGGGAGAAAACAAGTTAACTCGTAGGTAGAATAGGTAATTGGATGGGTAGAGATAGATATATCTATGGTCCTAAATAATATCTAGAATTACTCGGAGCTCAAAAACTTCAATGGTGAAGATCAAATTAGATATTGGATCTAAAATGGAGAACAATTCCACAAATCCAACATGCACGGAGAAAGTGAAATATTTAGCTCCTTGGAATCAGGTAGAGGTCACAAGTTTCAATGGTCCATATCTGTGCCCTCTCGCGATCAACCATGAAGGATAATTCTTATCCCATGACATGCACATGCATAACCTTTTCCTCATATTAGTGGAATGCGTTAAGGACTGTAGGTTTCGATGGTCATAATCAGATCCTGATTCCATATCAAAGGAAATGATAGATTCCACAAATGCAAGGTGCATGACAGATAAGGGGGTCGGGTTCAACGAAATATGTTAGGATATGCACGATCCGACGACTGCATGAAGAGACGATAAATATCTACGGTTGACATGAATTTAGCATCTAGAACATGAGAGGAAGATAAAATAGTTCAATACTGTGAAATATTGTAGAACCTGCACCCTGGAACGACAGAGATATGGTAGAGTGTTGATCTACGAACCACATCAATTTCATGAAGGGAACAAGAAAGGAATTCATCAAGCAAGCAGACTACTAAATAAAATAAGATCCACACCATTGAATGATTAATATTTGTGGTAGATCGAGATCTATGGCTGGAGATTGTTTCACTTGTTGAAGATGCAAGGATGGATGAAACTATTGCAATGTTGATGTACTTGTAACTTCGGAATGTATTCATCTATGTATCTTATGTATTGTAACCCGATGTTTATTTCGGGATGTATCTATTATGTATTTGAGTCATGTTGTCATGCCCCGATGTTTTGATCGGGAGGATCAATAATGTAAACAAGTCATGTCAAGTCATAGTGGGTAACTCTTCCATTGTGTAAGAGTTAAAGTCCCCACAGTTCCGGGGCACTAGGGTTATTAGACACTCCTAGAGATGTCGTCTCTAGTAAGTACTTGTTAAGTGAGGCCAACATGTTGGAGTTCACTTCAAGTGAACAAAAGAATATAAATATAGAGTGAGCCTCTCTATTTATCACACACATCACTCACACACTCAAGTGTAGTGCATAGTTGAGGAAAGAGAAGACATTGGGACTAGACAAGAAGAAAATTACTGCTATTGGGAGATCACTTAGTGTTTTGGGGCTTTTAATGTTTTGGTGCTGATTCTATCTCTGAGGAAGTTGTGGGGTTTTCTCCATTTATGGTTTCCCCGATCAAAAACACTGTGTTCATTGTCTCTTGTGTTTGATTGATGTACTTGTTATTCTCTCGGTAAATATCCTAACATAATGCTAGCTTAATGTTGAAAAAAACTAACATGGTATCAAATGTAACCTGAGAAGAAGACACTGTGCAACTGTGGGAACTAGGGATTCCTAGTTTTTGGATCTTCCTCCATAGATTTTCAGCAAAATTAAGGTGGAACAACTCTCCTCTTTAGGGAACATTTTTCTATCGAAGCAGAATCCAATTCTGAGGTTTTTCAATTTTGGACCTGTCACTGCTGTTGGAAATTAGGGATTTTCACAGAAGAGGAATTTTTTAGTGATCCAAGGCCTAGATTGATCTCCTCCCAAAAATAGAAGTTAGGGACAAATTTCAAGGCATTTTGGTGGAAAGAACTCCGGAAAAGCAAAACCCTAATTTGCTCCTGAACCAGCTCTACAGGATTTCAGCTCAAGTTTCAGATCCGACATCTTGAACCTGGTAAGATCTAAAATATTTTGTATTTCCATTTGAGGTTCTCATTTAAGATGTCTCATCATACCAAGCTTCATGAAAATATTGAAGGAGCTGATAACTTTCAAGCCTGGAAGTATAGGATCTCCCTGGTCTTGGAAGAGAATGAATTAGACTCCTACATCCATGAGGAGGTTCTAGTTCCAGAGGGAGATGAGGCAAAAGCCTTACATAAGAAGACGATGGTTATGGAAAAGAGGATCATTTCTTATTCTATCAAGAATCACCTTATCCCACAGGTGTCCTCTCTCAAGACACCTAAAGCAATGTTTGATGCCCTAACCAAATTGTTTGAAGGGAAGAACATCAATCAGAAGATGAACCTGAGAAACCAACTGAAGAATGTGAAGATTCAGAATGCAAAAAATATCCAGTCTTACTTCACAAGGGTTTTTCAGATCAAGGAACAATTAGAAGCTATTAATGAAGAAGTGGAAAATGCAGAGATTTTGATGACCACTTTGAATGGCCTTCCTAGGTCATGGGATGCTTTCATTCAAGGAATCTGTGCTAGAAATAAGTTAGTAAAATTCAGCAGACTATGGGAAGAATGTTCTCAAGAAGAAGCACGGATAGCAGCTTGAGAAGAGAAGATGGGAAGTGAAGACCAAGATCTTATAGTTCATTCCAAGAGAAGCAGAAGAAGACCTCATTACTCCAAAGGTAAGAACTCTCATTCTAAGGATAACAATAGAAAGGATTTATCTAAAGTGAGATGTTATACATGTGATGAAAGAGGACACTTTGCAAAAGTCTGTCCTAAGAACAAGGTACACTCTAATAAGAAGAAGGGGAACAAAAGAAGACATCCTGCTCATGCTGCAGAGGATGATGAACCATCCAAGAAGAGATCTAGATATGAAAGTGAAGATTCTTCAAGCAAGGATGAATATGTTCTGATCTCCGCTCTCACAGGTAACATTACTCATGGGAGTAATGATTGGCTTATAGAAAGTGGGGCTTCCAAACATATGACGGGATTCAAGGAATCCTTTGCAAGACTGTCAGAACATGAATCACCTCACAAGGTGAAGCTAAGATATGACTACCAATATCCAATAAAAGGTAGTAGGGAATCTTCATATAAACTAGACTCTGGTAAGTATCTTACAACAAGAGAAGTATTTTTTGTTCCAGGACTCAAGAAGAACCTTCTCTCCATATCAAAATTGGATGTAAAAGGAATGAGGGTTGCATTCATAGATGGTCAATTCATTATGTGGCCTAGAGGAAAGACTATCGATGATGCGGTAGTGATTGGAGAAAAAGAACGAGGTCTATACAAATTGAAGGGTCATCCAGAACAAGCCTTGGTTCATGACACAGTAGAGCCAAATGAGCTTTGGCATAGAAGGCTTGCACATGTTCATTATAGATCACTACCTATTGCAAGCAAAGTTGTTGAAGGTATTCCAGAATTCCAAGCAAAACGTGATGGTCTACAAAGGATGTGCAAAAGGAAAGAATACAAAGAAGACATTTTCCAGCAGTGAAAGCAAAGCCAAAAGCATACTAGAAATCATCCACTCCGATGTATGCGGTCCTATGTCATCAAACTCACTAAGCGGGTATGCATACTATGTTTCTTTTATTGGTGATTTTTCTATAAAGACATGGGTTTACTTTATGAAGAACAAAGATGAAGTATTTAGTAAGTTCAAGGAATTCAAATTCTTGATCGAGAACCATACTGAAAAGAAAATCAAAACCATTCAATCAGATAATGGCGGAGAATTCACTTCGAATGAATTCAAATAGCTCTACAAAGAATCAGGGATTAAGAGGGAGTTGTCCACTCCTTATAATCCACAACAGAACGGGATTGCGGAATGGAAAAATAGAACCATCATGGAAGCTGCAAGAGCAATGCTTCATGATCAAGATCTTCCTATGCATCTTTGGGCTGAAGCCGCTAGAACAGCGGTGTATGTACAGAACCATACTCCACATAGAGTACTCGAGAACAAGACTCCTGAAGAAGTCTTCTTCGACAAGAAACCAAAAGTCAGCCATCTCAGAATATTCAGTTGTCCTATGTACATACACATTCCAAAAGAGAAGAGAACAAAATTAGATCCTTTAGAAAGGAAGGGCATATTTGTGGGATACTCTGAAAGCTCGAAGGCTTACAGAATCTATTTCCCAGGATACAAGAATATTGACATCAGAAAAGATGTGACATTTGATGAAGACACAGCTTACAACAAATCCAGAAAGAGACCTGCTGAAGAACCTAAAGAAGCAGAAGCAGAAGTACCCAGAATTGATGACACAATCATGAATGAAGAATCTAAAGAAGAATATCAAGATTTCGAGGAACCACAAAGACCTGTAGATCCACCTCTAGAGACGAACCCTCATAAGAGGAAACCTACTTGGGTACGAGAACTCATCCAAGGTGCGGAAAGATATGGGGCTCCAGAAGAGAATCACAGAGAAAGAAAGAGGACCAGATCCTTCTCTGGGTATGTAGATTTACTATATGATTTCATTGATAAAGAACCTTCCAGTTATGAAGAAGTGGAAGAACAGAAAGAATGGAAGGATGCTATGATCAAAGAATATCAATCAATCATGAAGCATGATGTTTGGTATGTTGTCCCAAGACCAGAAGGGAAGTCAGTTGTAACTTCCAAATGGATCTACAAGATCAAGCATGTTGTAGATGGTAGCATTGAAAAGTATAAGGAAATATTTGTAGCTCAGGGTTTCTCTCAGAAATAAGAAATAGACTATGAAGAAACCTTTGCACCTGTATCCAGATACACTTCCATCAGATCAGTACTGGCTCTGGTTGCAGTGATGAAATGGAAGATACACGAGATGGATGTCAAGACTGCCATTAGAGGAAATTTCAGCTCAAAATGGGCCTTTTAAATTTTATTCAAATTCCATGTCATCATGTGTCAGCCAATGAAATTGCTTTAAATTTGAAATACCGTATAGGTCTTAAACATTTTTTTAATATAAATTTGGGGATAGGTATCATAAAAAAAACTACTTTTTTGTTTGTATTTTTGACATATCTCCCCATGTTTTTACTCAAATTTCGATCGGGAGAGCTTGTTGTATGCGGAATTAAATTTCGCATCCAATGAGTACCCAAATGGCATACTTTTGACAGACCCTGCTACCCCAAAAACAAGAAATACCTGAAGAAATGGAATGATGATGTCATCATTCCATTTCTTCAGGTATTTCTTGTTTTTGGGGTAGCGGGGTCCGTCAAAAGTATGCCGAGTGGGTACTCGTTGGATGTGGAATTTAATTCCACATCCAACAAGCTCTCCTGATCGAAATTTGAGTAAAAACACGGGGAGATATGTCAAAAATACAAACAAAAAAAAGTTTTTTTCTTTTCTTCCTCCAAAATTAATAAATATTATTTTATTATTTTAACTATTATTTTATTAATTCATTTTAGGAGGCCCATTTTGAGTTGAAATTTCCTGTAATGCTTCTTGAATGGTGTAGTATAAGAGGAAGTGTATGTAGAACAACCACTCGGTTTTGAGACACATAATAGAGAGTCTCATGTATGCAGATTGAACAAAGCCCTGTATGGTTTGAAACATGCACCCAGGACCTGGTATGGTAGAATTGGTAGCTTTCTATCCAGTTTGGGCTTTACCAAGAGTAAAGCAGATTCCAACCTTTACTACAAGGTTGAAGATGCAACCCAGTGATGCTCCTACTTTATGTAGATGATCTATTTGTGACAGGTACATATGGGTTGATTGCTGATACAAAGAGAAATCTTGCTGCTGAGTTTGAAATGAAGGACTTGGGGACGATGCATTACTTTCTAGGTATGGAGGTGTGGCAAAGTACAGATGGAATATTCCTTGGACAAGGGAAGTATGCAGTAGAGATCCTGAAGAGTTTTGGGATGATGGACTGCAAGGCTATGGCCACACCTTTGGCATCGAACCTGAATCTATTGAGTGATGCTTCATCAGAGTCAGTTGATGCTACGATGTATTGTCAAATGATTGGGTCACTAATGTACTTAACAAACACGAGACCATACATTTGCTTTGCTGTGAACACCTTGAGCCAGATCTTGACAGATCTGAGACATGTTCACTTGACGGCTGCAAAGCATATTCTAAGGTACCTTAAGGGTACAGTTGATTATGGACTCAAGTACGATGCTAATCAAAAGATTAACCTGGAGGGTTATGTTGATTTAGATTGGGCACGCAGTTCCATCAACAGAAAGAGTACTTCAAGGTGTTGCTTCAGTATGGGATCAGGTGTGATCTCTTGGTTTAGTAGGAAGCAATCCTATGTGGCACTGAGTATAGTTGAAGCAGAGTATGTCACAGCTTGTTCAGCTAGTTGTGAGGCAGTATGGCTGCGAAAGCTAATGTCCAATATATTTGATCTCCAGATGGATGTTACTTGTATACATTGTGACAATCATAGTTGTGTGAAGTTGTCAGAGAATCCAGTGTTCCATGACAAGTTGAAGCATATCAAGATCAAGTACCACTATATCAGGGCTATGGTGCAGAGAGGAGCAGTGAAGCTCCAATATGTTGCAATGGAGGAACAGATAGCTGATGTATTGACAAAGCCATTGCCTAGGATGAAGTTTAAGTACTTCAGGGAGAAGCTTGGTGTTCTCCAGATCGAGGTTTCCTCCAAGGGAAAGTGATGAGTCCCAAAGTCATTTTGATGAGCAGGTTAGATGTAAGGGCTGAGCCATTCTATCATGGTGAGAGGATTGGTTCCTTCCATGTCATATATGAGTGCTAATATCCATAGCCATTCTGACAAGTAGGTCAGATATAAGGGCTGAGCCATTCTGTCATGGTGAGAGGATTGCTTCCTTCCATGTTAGATATGAGTACTGGACATTCTGTTGCGTAGGACAGATGTAAGGGCAACTGCCATTCTGTCACGTAGGATAGATGTAAGGGCAACTGCCATTCTAGGAATGGAGGCACCTAGTCAATTACCAGGACAACTCGGTCTAGGACTGAGAATCCATTATAATGTGATAGAGGGATGTGTTCCCACTTGATCAGATGTAAGGGTTGAACCATTCTTTCATGGCTAAAGGATTAGGTTCCTTCCATGTCAGATGTGAGTGTTGGCCATTCCAAAGAGCAGGTTGGATGTAAGGTAAAATACCATTCTCTAGGAGAATGGAGGCACCTAGTCAGTTACCATGTAGCTCTGTCGAGGACTGGGGGGCCATTCTGATATCACTGTAGGATTCATTCCTACAAGATCAGATATGAGTGCAAGCCCTTTCACCATTGTGAGCAGGATGTGTTCCCGCCTGGGTGGATGTAAGTGCAGTGCCTTTTCATAGATGGTAGTAGGTGTGTCCTACCATGCTAGTGATTGTAAGTGTTGATCCTTTCCACAGATGGTAGTAGTTTTGTCCTACCATTGGTGGATGTGAGTGCTATGCCTCTTCACAGATGATAGTAGGTGTGTCCTATCATGCTGGTGGTTGTAAGTGCTAAGCCTTTTCACATATGATAGTAGGTGTGTCCTATCATGCTGGTGAATGTGAGTGCTGGGCCATTCTAATATGATTATAGGATTAGTTCCTACATGATCAGATGTGATTGTTGGATGTGCCTTTCTGACAAGTAGTTCAGATGTAAGTGTTGGGCAAAGACCTACATGATGACTAGGTCTACAACCAGTATGAAAAAGGGCTGGCTCTATAGAACTTCCTATGATGAGAAGAATCATGAGATAGCACCGGTGATGATCCAAATCGAGTGATGATCGAGATCGAGTGATGATAGCCAGTGATGATCCATATCGAGTGATGATCTAGATCTAGTGATGATGATCCAACAATGATGATCCAGATCAAGTGATGATCAAGATCCAGTGATGATATCCAGTGATGATCCAGATCGAGTGATGATCGAGATCCAGTGATGATGTCCTGTGATGATCCAGATCGAGTGATGATTGAGATCTAGTGATGATGTGCCATGATGATCTAGATCGAGAGATGATCCAGATTCAAAGATGAAGATGACTTGAAGATGAAGATGAATTGAAGATGAAGATGAATTGAAGACGAAGATGAGTTAGAAGAATTGAGGTGCAGATGACTAGATGATCCAGTTAATACAGAGAAGAAGACCAGTGCTGAAAATTGTGTCGAAATAATACCTTCCTAGTTAAGAGGGAGTGTTGATGTATTTGTAACTTTCGAATGTATTCATCTATGTATCTTATGTATTGTAACCCGATGTTTATTCTGGGATGTATCTATTATGTATTTGAGTCATGTTGTCATGCCCCAATGTTCCAATCGGGAGGATTAATAATGTAAACAAGTCATGTCAATTCATAGTGGGTAACTCTCTGATTGTGTAAGAGTTAAAGTCCCCACAGTTTTGGGGCACTAGGGTTATTAGACACTCCTAGAGATGTCGCCTCTAGTAAGTAATTGTTAAGTGAGGCCGACATGTTGGAGTGCACTTCAAGTGAACAAAAGAATATAAATAGAGAGTGAGCCTCTCTATTTATCACACACATCACTCACATACTCAAGTGTAGCGCATAGTTGAGGAATGAGAAGACACTGGGACTAGACAAGAAGAAGATTACTACTATTGGGAGATCACTTAGTGTTTTGGGGATTTTACTATTTTGGTGCTGATTCTGTCTCTGAGGAAGTTGTGGGGTTTTCTCCATTTATGGTTTCCTCGATCAAAAACATTGTGTTCATTGTCTCTTGTGTTTGATTGTTGTACTTGTTATTCTCTCAGTAAAGATCCTAACATAATGCTAGCTTAATGTTGAAAAAAACTAACATGCAAACCACTCGAAGATACTCTGAACCATCATTTTTAATCAAGTGAGCATGATTCCTAGGTGTCTTATTTGCTATTTTAATCAAGCATGCTCATCGTCATATACTTTCCTGATTGGTATAAAAATATTGGCAAATATGCCACCTTAAATTTTTTAGGATTTGATGTGATCATTCAAGTTTGATCCCCATTTTTGTAACTGATTTTGATGCCCTGTTTTGAGATACATCTCGGGGGGAAATTACACTATAAATGTAACCTCGAAAGAGGAACAAAGGGTTGTAACTTTCATTCAGAAGCATTACTGCTTGGGTTTTTGTAGCTCTGTTATTTTCTTGGAAGTATTAATGAAAAGTATTTTCTGAGCTTTCTGAGATTCATCAAGTTGTTTTATGTTTAGTCTGTGTTTCCCATATTTCCATTTTCATGTATGTGTTTCTGCCAATACATTTCTAGGTTTTATGCAAGGAATTTGTTTTTTCTAATTCTCCTCCCATCAGAATTTGTATTGGTTATGTGTTTGTAATGGATCTGATAGAATTCATCCACTAATAGGTGCTATGTTTTAGTTATTGTCCCTTGTTATATTTATACTAAAGGTGTTCCCACT
Organism: Pseudotsuga menziesii; assembly: GCA_001517045.1. Classification (NCBI taxonomy): domain Eukaryota; kingdom Viridiplantae; phylum Streptophyta; class Pinopsida; order Pinales; family Pinaceae; genus Pseudotsuga; species Pseudotsuga menziesii. The sequence goes on from LPNX010213323.1 coordinate 205,362, forward strand.
GATTCATCCATTGATAGATGGGCCTCTGGTTTCATTGGACTCTTTCCTCATTTCTATATTTCATCACTTTAAGATAATTTGACTGAATGTAACAACCGCGTTGCCTCATATTTCATAAGAGAAATTCACCTTCATTATTGATGTAATCCCCTTAAATATTTTTAGGATGTCACTCCATTTCCGAATGGTATTTCTTGTTTGTTTGTTTCACCATCTTTAAATTTGTGAATATCTCGTTTCTATCAGATATCTATCCTTCTAATCACTTGATTAAATCCATGTGTATATGTGAATGAGTTTGTGACATAAATATATACCTCTACAACTCTATAGTCTAGAGTAAAATCTAAAGATTGGTTGAAATGGTTATCGCTGTGACTTCCTACCACAACCATATGAAAATTACAGGGTGCTAACGGGACCTTTAAATAAAAAACATAACAATATTTCTTTGCATGGGAACGATTTTTATAGAAACACGCAACTTCTAGGGCATGCAAGGTGGAGTCATTTAAATGTTTTCTCCCCACCTAAAGCTGAATGAAATTACTAACAAATATTAAAAAAGCCGTTCTCCAAGGAGAGACGCACAACCTTCTTATTAAACATAGAGTTTTAAATCATTAATACATTTAAACATATCAATTTGGAATGGGATTCCTCCCATCCCCAAATACAGACATACATTTCCTTTCAATATTAGCCCAAGCAAATTATTTTTTACTGGCCACTTTTCCTAACTCGTGCGACCCAAGTTCTGTGCAGCCCATTAACCCACCAAATACTTGAGATACCGACCTGATAGAGAAAGCCCCGTCGACAATACCTGTGAAGAAGGCACAGTCTCACCCAAGATATCTCTTCGATGGGTAACCATCAGAACCATGTTTCCTAGATTAGAAATGGATCATAGTCCCTTGGTGCACATCCGACGATCTCAACGAAGGAAACAAGATGGCTGGACACAGGAGTTAGTCGTGCATGACTGAGCACAAATATATGTCATCACACGTAACTTATCCCTTCTTTCCACCTCACAAATAGCGCAACATGTGTGGTGTAGGTGACTCATACCAACAACCCTACGACTCAAGTCCCGACTCAAGATAGAATCACACAAGATGATATATACATGTATATTTCAATGACATATTTCCAACATTCGTCTACTAATTACAAGACAACATCAGAAATTTAAGCAACACTTATCATTATACAAAAATCAAGTAACAACCATTCACATAAACATTAACCACATCAATCATCCATTCAAACACAATAGATAACATGGAAACCCATATGGGAAAAACCACCAAGGTGCTCTTCATCTGGCATGAGAAAAGGGTATAGCACCTTATGGCCTACAGGATACAGACTGATCTTAAAATATGTCTCTACAACTTGGACTCATGGTTCTCATTCTCTCTGGTTTTCTCCTCTACCCTACTTATACTCCTAGCGGTCTACACAAATAGCAGCCATATCCATGGCTCAATATCCCCTCTATCGCTACCAGATTCTTCCTAGGTCTTCCTTTCCTCTGATCTCTACAACATCACAGCAAAATGGCATCCTTCGCCATGGATCACCAATGAATAGATGAAGAAACACTGGAAAGCTGACCTACAACATATTTATGATCAACCAAAAACAACTAAAAAGAAACCTTCTAACTATTAAATCCCTCCTATTTATGCTATTTTACATGACCACACAGGGTCAACAACAGATAGGAAGTTTTTTAACTATCACCATTAGTCACCCCTCAGGCTATAGCTGTGGTGATTATGACTTGACAAGAGGCACTATTAGCCTAAATTATAAATATCCCCCCATACGTGCATAGCTGCAGGCTTACAACACCTTAAATGACCATGATCTGGATTCTACACATGTTGCTTTCTAGCCATTATCACTTGCGCGCTCCTGCACTTACCTTTCCTTCATTGCGCACCTCTCCATTCAGTCTACACTGATCCTTTACTTCCTTCACGATCTTCCTTTGTTTCTAACGTGCATGTGGTGCACCTTCTTTGCTTACATGTGAGCTTATTCCTTGTGCTCCTTTCCTAGGCCAATAGGCCCCCAACACTCACATGTGGCTCGTCCCGAGCCACAAGGAAAGGGACATATGAGGAGGTGTGATCTATGTGGTAGCCTTTGAAACATATATAATAATATTTTTTTTTCTTCCACACCTTCTTCTACCTTCTGGCTTGTGCACCTTGTTCCTTATGTTTTTTTTCTTGGTGATGTTTCCTGCACCACGACTTCTTTCCATACTTAGAATATTTGCTAGGTTACAACACCAATACAATTTCTTTCTTAGCACCATCAGAAGACTCTTAATGGGGGGGTCATGTTCTGAATTTGCTTGGGAAGACAAAGTAAGCTATGCACTTCTTATTGGGACCAACATACCAATGAACAGTAATGTTGTCTTTGCTTTGGGACCTTCTGTGTAAGCTTAGACCTTCCTTTAGTGTAACATATATGCCTTTCATATTTTCTATGATTAACGGTAGCATCATTCTTCCAGATTGAAATTCATCATCAAATATTGATGTAATGGCTAGTTACCATCACATATTTTCCCACACTTTATCCACGTAGGGCGATGTCTTGTCCTGAGCACCAAATATGTGTGGAATCTTGATGCATTTAACGGTCTGTCAGTGCTTGCCAGCTATCTGGGACCTCCCTCCATTTGTCTCTTAACCAACTTGCTAGTGGGTTTAAAGCAAACCATTCTTTCTACTCAATTTCTTCTTTACGTGCAAGTTCATATTTCCATGCAACTTCGTGTTTCTGCACATGCTGCATTGGGGGTGCCTCTCTTATTGGTTTCCTCAAAATTTATTTATTTATTTATTTTTTTCTCTGGCACTTTGTCTTTATTTCCTTTCATAGATTTTAGTTTTCAGCACCAGCTCAGGTTACGCAGCAAAATGAACCTTGTCCTAGAATGATGTTACCATCTGCTGAACCTTTGCAAATTCTTCTACAACCTCCTCTACTTGCACGTTCAACTGCTCAACACGGTATGAATGGACATGTTCCCACAACTCCACCTCTATTGATTGTATTATGCCTTGAATATTTTGCTGCAGAGGTTGGATAATGTATGTGAGTCACTCGGCTGCCGACTGATGACCTTAACCTCAACTTCCCTAGCCTTTTCTTTCTCATGAAGGGTCTGCATCTCTTGTTGCAATCTCTTCATCTCTGCATTTTTGAAAACCTTCTGCTGGAGGGGCAAGTTCCTCATTTGTTCCTTGGCAATGCTGATTTTCTCATATGCCTCTCATGCATTATGTATAATTATTTCACCAGTTTCATCCTCGAGCAATGCTTCCCAAATGGTAGCAACATCATATGCATTCTTCGTGCAAAGAGTTTCACCTTCTCTGATTTTCCCAGCAGCTTCAGACACTGCTCTTCTTCTTCCCTAAAGCTCCTCTAGTGGTGTGCTTGGCATCTTCCTAGGTTACAGCTCCTCCACTGGCTGCCTAATATCCTACATGATCTTTTCAATCCTGGTCACTTTATCCAGTGAGTATTCGTCTTCTTGCCCCACTTCTGGTGGGAATGATGCAATGGCATTCTTGATAGAGTTCACCAATGTGGTGTGGTTCTTCTCACATTCTAGTATTTCCTGTTATTTCTTGGAAAGAAGGGTGATGCACCGCTATATTTCCTCCTCTTTCTCCTTCAACAGGGCCTTGCACAGCTTTTCCTTCCTCTATTTTTTTGCTTCGCGGTGAGCAACATAATTTTCCCTTAGCCAAATTTTGGATGCGTTGACCTATTGAATGGTGTAGAATTCATCCAAGGCTAGCTTGGAGAAGTCTATCTACATGCTGTCATCATTAGAACCTACACTTGCCTCTGTGTCTGCCTCTAGTGCCTGCCTCTAGATTACCACTCTAATTGGCGGCACTAATGTTGGTGTAACTAGTGGAATAATGGGATCAACACTGTATGTCTTGGCTTCCACTGTAGCTTTGAAATCTTGGATGGCCTCTATCAACTTATTGAGACAGCCCTTGACTTGAGTAGAAATTTGTACTTGCTACATATTTAGACTAGAGAGGTTATCTTGTGCGAACTTAACAACAATGTCGGAAAGTTCCTACAAATCATCTTCAGTCAATGTGTTTGTGTTCATTGTTCTTTCTACTTTCTGCTTCTTACGGGATGAGCGAACGTCTTCTTGCTACGCATGCATCTGTTTCTATGCATGGTCTTGACTTGGTGGGAAATCCGATGCATGATGGTTTGAGTCATCAATATTATCATCATCCTCATTATGTTCCTGTGACAGATCATATTGGTTTTCATCGCCTTCATGCTCTTCACCATTAAATTGGTGAAGTAGTGATTGCTCTGCATTGTGTCCTTCAGGAAGCGGCTCTGCTAGTGGGCCACGCCACTCTTCTGGCTAAAGATGAATAATTGCATTCACATCCTTTTCTGTGACCGTGAAGTCTGCATGGTCCACCTGATTGAGTGGGTCCCTTGTTGGCAGTAGGGTTATAGTATGTGCATGAGCTTGCAACTTGATGAATATAGCTTACCTATGTACCATCGCAGCACGAATTTTGTGGTACTGTCGGACAACTTCATGCAGTGCCTCTCCATGGAAAAATAATTCAACATTGTTATCTTTCTCTCTAACACTGTATACCTTGTCTTCCCATAGATTTTGGTACCTTTCCCAAAGGCAAGGTAGCGGGACATCCATTTGGACATAGTCTAGCGGGTTACCCCACACAGTGAACGAAATCAATATCAACATATAGGAATAGTGGAATTTGTATGCCTCCTTGTGTTGGGCCTATAGAACATTGTCTATGAGTGCATTTAGAAAGTACCACAACCAATTGAACTTTCTACCTAATGCACATAAATCTTCTAGTTCCACCACTGTTGCAGAACATTGAGCGGGTATCACTTTGTGGAACATCTTATATGATAGGATGTTTGCTGCGATGCACACACCTTGGTGTTAGATGGGCCCAATCAAGCAGCCTCATCCAGCTCGCTGAAGGCTATGCTTCCACTTGATGGGGTTACCATCTTCCTTGGTCAAGTATGTGGAAGGATCTTCGCCTTCATTTGGGAGGCTAGTGATTCTTGAAATTAACTCAACGCTGACTGGATATGGCTGATCCATCCATAGGAATCCTCCATGGAAGTAGACCAGTATTTGCTTTACATACATATTCATTTGTATGCTATGGCCAAACTGTGGCATGAGCATCATGTTGGTTAGACCTGAGCGAGAAAGTCCCTCGGCCCAGTCCCTTGGCCTGAGTACCTGGATGTCACTTGTCGCAGAATGCTCAGCTACCATGTAGTATGTTATTTGCAGTCCTTCCTTCTAGAGAGTTTTAAAGGCTTGAAACTTCAACCTAGCCATCTTAGGAAGGATATCCTTTAGCAAGGTAACTTCATTAGGAATCCTTGATGATACCAGAGTGGTCACCATATTCTTTGGGAGATCCCCCTCCTATTCATCAGTTCTCCTTGGACAAATGTAATGTGGGAAATTTGGGTCAACTCACTCTCTCTTCGTCTCTCTTTGTGGTAGCATGCCTTCGTTCCTAATATGTTCTGGTTGTTTGCTAACATGTACCTTTCCTCGCTCCTCCTGAGTGGATGCAGTCTTTCTTTTTCTCTGCTAGAACGGTGGTGGTGCAGACACCTCTCCTGGTTGCGTCACATTGGGTTGTCTCAGCTCTCTTTTACGCACAATAGCTACTTGTTTCTTGCATGTTCTTGCCATGGGATGAGTCTCTAGTTTCTGTTGCATTTGTTGCACCACTAGTGATTGTATTTTTTTCTCCTCGTCTATGGGGAAACCAGAGATAATAGTGGCGTCTGATGCCTCACTATCACTAGGGATGTTAATTACCATGGACGTTGGCGTAATTAAACAAGGATGGCAGGGTTTAGCTTTGTAATCGTGTGGCTCTCATTTTCACTATGAGTAATAGAATACCGGATGGGGAAGATGAATATTTACACAATCCTCAGTGTTTTGCAATCATTATTTGACAAAATGTTGAAGTCTAATCAATTTCCTAGATTACTTCTGCCGACGCTTTTTGCATTAACTTCTGTGAGCTCCTTTCTGGCATGTACCTGTCAGGCTAGTTATGGTAGTTATGCCAAGGATGGGTGATGTGACCAAAAAGTACATCACCCTATTCCTTGTACTGCGTCAGGTTAATGTCATATAGATTTCATAGCCAGAAGAATCCTTGTCAAAGATTCATAGTTTAATGTCGTCCAGCCTTTCATTCCCACTTTTTGCATCCTTTTGCGGATTTTGCTTTGTCCAGCATACTAATGGCCTTTTGTTTTGCTCACTTTTTTTGTGCTTCCTTTTCCTTGCTTGAGTTCACATGGTGACTTGATTCTTGCATGTCTTATTTCTTGCGGTTTTATGCTAGTTCTGTCAAGTTTCTTGTGGTCTTATGTTGCTTCTGTTGCAATTCTGCAATAGAGTATATTACGTCTTTTTCGCTCTCAGCTATTTTTTTTAATTTTTTTTTATGCATAACCCGAGATGTTATGCAGTCATAGCATGGCTTCAGGAGACTACCGTCCACCATACTCGTGACATGGGTACCATCTAATATTTGAAAATTTTTCTCTTCCCACATCATTAATGTGCACGATCCTATATGGCCCTAGCCACCGTGTTCAACTTGTCTGGTTCCTTGAACCATTTGTTGTCATACCATAAGACGAGTCTTCGTTCTTTAGATGGCTTAACCTTGATATATTGATCATGACATGCCTTTTGTTGCTTCTTACTCGGTTGCACACTTAGTCACAGGGGTATTTTCATCTCCCCTAAGTCTTTCACTATTCCCCTCATTTATATGAAGTTGGTATGGAATAGGTTATGATATTCTTGCAGTAGATCTACGATCTTTCCAATTGCTTCATCATCCCAATAATCTTAGCTATTGGCGAACTTTGGGATCTTTGGCAATCTGATATGTACTTCCTTGATTTTCAGGGGTTGGAGGAACTGACCACTTGAGATGCTAATTCCTTCTACTTCTTGTGTGCCCCATGATTCTGGTTTGCTGATATCACTCGGATCATCATCTCGGTCTCTGGTTATATTGCACTGCTAAATAGTTTTGTTCCATTGGTGAGAGTTAGCCTCTTTGTTAGGGATCTCCTCAACGATAGTCCCTTTTTCTGTCTGAAGCACAGCGTCAACTATAGGGTACTCATCCATAAATTCAACTATATGTGCAACCTTCTAGATTATTTGTTGCATCTCTGCAGAAGTATGCCAGGTTTTAGGTGTCATTTCCAAAGTATATATGAAACCCTCATAGGTGGGTAGCTCCCTTAATTCAGTCTCCACCCATCGCACATACCTTATAATTCTTGCACACCTTCTCATAGAGAATTCGTGTAATCTATTTTACCAATTCGCTAAAGCCTCACCTGAGACAGATGTACATGAACACGTGCATCTCTAGCTTAGGTTTTTGTCTATTGTTGGATAGGTATAATCTTCTTGCATAGCTGTGACATTGTAGATCTGGTCAAGGTAGTCAGCATGTCCCTCATTATAGACAGGATCAATGTATCTTTGTCTTTCAAATGGATCAATGGGTGATAGTACCCTCATTTTGTCATCTTTGAATGATAGAATCCTTTTATTGAAATTTATGATGGTCTGATGGGGGTCAAGGGAGCTTTCCCTCTTATGGCTTCCCTGCGCCATTGCAGGGCAGGTCGAGGGCAGCGCCCTTGTTTTTTTTTTTGTAAATCTTTGATTTTCACTAAATCTAGCACATAATATCGCTTCCACTTTTCTCCTTTTCAACCATGTGAATCCATTGAAAAAACGCTAAAAATTATCATTGAAAACTGCTGAAATTTGCTAAAAATCCCACTTAGAAAACTCAAAATTTTCCTTGTTAATCGGGTCTCATCCCAACTAATTTTTCGACGTATCGGATCCATAGTTGACTAAGCTCCCGATGTTTCGGCGGTCCAAACAGCTAAATTATTTTGACGTGTCGATATTCCCATCAACTAATTTTCCTCGATGTATCGGCACTTTCATCATCTATTTTTCATTGCCGTTGCGGCGCCATCCCCCTTTTCCCATCGACGTATTGGCGGTCCAAACCACTAATCTTTTCCGTCGTATCGGTGATCTGATCCTCTATTTTTCTCCGATGTGTCGACTGCTCCATTGACTAATTTTTTCTGACATTGCCTTCGCATCGACTATGCCATCAACTAAATTTCGCCGATGTCGATGGTTTGTATCATACGGCCTTTTGACTAAACCATCAACATTTCGACAATTCCATCCACTAGTATTTTCCTCCCGCTGACATATCGGCACCCTCAACATCTATTTTCCACCGAATTCTGTCGTCGCATTGGCTGCTTCATCATCTAATTCTCACCAACATTTTGGCGGCTCAATGAACTAATTGTTGTCGATTAATCAACTAAACTTCACCGATGTATCGGCAGTCCAATATTATATTTTTCTCCGATGGCGATATCAGAAGTATTTCCTTCTAACTGCATCAATGTTTTAGTGGTATTTAGCTATACGGAGCCGACATATCAATGATTCCATCGTCTATATTCCATTTACTGTCGACAACTTCTGAACTTTGACAAATTCTAAAATTTCTCTCCCGCCAGTTCCCCGTCGGGCAGACTTCTGTCCAAGTTGTACGATGCATCTAAGAAGCTTCAGACTAAGTTCTCCTATGAGCTAATGGTATTGGAATTTAGAGAAAATTTCATGAAATTCATTCCCCCTGTCCCTCATTGGGTGACCTTCCAACTAGGTTCTCCACTGTATCGGAGGAGCTTCTCACTAAGTCCTCCGATGATTCGACAATCCCGACACTTAGAAAAATTTTGTGGAAGTTTTCTGTCATGATTTTTGATCTCTGCTGGGTAGAGAGAAACCTGCCTCTGCTATTTGGTTTCTCATGGCCCTTTGAGACCCCAATGCTACAACGACAAATTTGATACCACAATGTAGCATCCTTGACCCTCCGACCGGTGAAAAGGACACTACCATGCCATTAACAATCTAGGAAAACCGCCCCATGAACATGAACATATATAAAACCAAAATGTTTAAGCATAAAACATGCTAAGACACATAATCATTCACATACACAGTAGAAGCAAACATACATTCATTCCTTCAATCATGTTCATTTTAATTCATTAACAGTAAACACGATTGCAGAAACGAAATGGGAAAGAATACTTATCTTATAAAGAACTCATCCCGCAACTATCTACGTCACTACAATGTTCCAACCAACCATAGGCCACCGTGCCCTTAATCTCTCAGCAACAGTTCCACCCCCGAGTTGGGCATGATTCCCCAAGGAATAAGGAACAAGCAGGCTTACACATAGCCAAGGATACAAAAACAGCCAAGCCAACACAGTTGAGTTTATCAGGCTAACAAGGACTTAGAAAAGGATAAATGATAAGCTGGTGAGCTCAATTAGGATTTGAGGACACCCACAATAGAACTATCTTAACTTCTAAGACACCCACACACACCCAACACAAGGAAATCAGTCCCTTCTCTGCTACACAGTCCCTCAGGCCCTGACCTCCCTTCTAATGCTATTCAGGGGTTGTGGAGAAGAAATCCTACCGTCCAGCTCTTTCTGTTTGGTTCCCAAACACACCAATTTTATCAAGAAAACCAATCCCTCATCCCCACTCTAACATAGTCCAAATACCAACCACTGCATACATGCTCAGCAGCATACCTAGCGTGGCCAAAACAACTCAGCAGCAACCCAAAACGTAATGGATCACACAACAACCGAATCATGGATGAAACCAATATCAACCACGCTCATGGATGAACCTACATCAAACCAAAATTCATGGGGAGAACAACAACAAACCCCAAATCATGAATGCCTCCTTCACAGGAAAAATTGTGGGTGATAGTAAATGGTTTTCTCCAGCTCTCTACGTGAGGAAACGGTGAAGAAAATACAGTGCGTGAGGATGAAGAGAGAATGTCCCCGCATGAGGGTGGGAAAAAAATAATCAAACCAAAAAATGGCCATAGTGGTTTCCCTACCCATGTGAAGATGGAGAGTCTACTAGTATAGTGGGCGTGTGGGGAAGGACTGACAGTCCTTCTACCCACCACTTCCCAGCAATAACTTCCCTCAACTAACAATAGTAGTTTTAAATGGGTAGTTGACACATGGCTCTTCCCATAGGCTCAAGGTTTAATAATTCCCCCCCTTATCCTTAGGAAAATCATGCCCTTTTCAATATGGTTGCAGTGACATAGCTGGTTGGGGTTCATTTAATTAAAAACGCATATTTACATGATGCCAAAATTAATATGTGTCGTATCTCATGATATACCATCGGCAACGATTCCAATCGCTGAAACATAACACAACCAAATCGATGGTGGGGATTTTTCCTTTAGCTCCACACCAAGATTCATTACAATATATACATCACATACATTTAATGCAAACAAGGTCAAAACTGGGGTGTTACATTCCCCTCCCCCTTCAATAGCACTATCCTCTGTGCTTTACAGAATTTGAACAAAATGCTACACTAGTACCGCCTTAGTGTTCCACAGAATTGAACAAAAATGGATCTACCAATTGCATGGCATCCTCCAGCTCCCACTTAGCCTCTTCAAGTTCGTAGTGCTCCCATTGCACCTTTGCCTGACCTATTGCCTAGTTCTAAAGCATTGTGACCTTCCTGTTGAGGATGTACATTGGCTCAATTTGGAACTCTCACTTGGGTTCCACCTGAATCATATCCCAATTTATCACATGGTTAGGATCATGTACATATCTCTTAAGCAAAGAAATGTGAAAAACATTATGAGCTCTAGTGCTAGCAGGAAATGCAAGTCTATATGCAACTGACCCTATTCTTTCAAGGAATTCAAGCAACCCACATTATCTTGATGACATCTTGGCACAACTTCCAAGCTTCAAGGAACTCTTCTTTTCTCTCACTCTGAGGTAAACATGATCCCCAACACTGAACTCCCTATTCACTCTATGCGTATCTGCATAGCTTTTCTATCTGTCCTATGCTGCTTTCAGATTCTGCCTGATCTTTACAACCTCTTGCTCCATCTCCTTGAGCAATTTTGGACCAATCACAACCCTGTTCACTGGATTATACCAAGTCACTAGTGTCCTACACCTTCTTCCATACAAATCTTCATACAGACTCATCCCCAAGGATGCCTACTGTCCATTGTTATAAGAAAACTCTACCAAGTGTAAGTAATCTTCCCACTTGGTTGGTTTGTCCATCACATACATGAGAAGCATATCTTCAAGCACCTGATTAAATCTCTTTGTCTTCCCATCTGTCTAAGGATGGTATGCAGTGCTAAAGTTTAGCTTTGTACCCAAATCTATAAACAACCCCTTCCAAAATTGGAAGTGAAATTGACATCTTTATCAGAGACTATTGCCTTAGGCAATCCATGCAATTTGAAAATCTCCTTCATGAAGATCTTTGCAATGTCATCAGTCTTATGCATAGACTTCACTGGTATAAAATGTGCTACCTTTTTCAACTTGTCTACCACAACCATGATGGAATCATGTTGTCTCCAAGTCATCAGCAATCCTGTAATGAAATCCATGGAAATAACTTCCCATTTTCATTCTGGAACTAGCAAAGGCTGCAGCAAACCTGTTGGGTGTTGATTCTCAACCTTTACCTGCTAACATTTCATACACCTTGAAATGTATTCAGCCATGTCGTTCTTCATTCCTAGCCAAAAGTAATTTTCTCTGGCGGTAGCAATTGTCTTTTGGTATCCTAGGTGACCAAAATATGGAGCTTGATGGATTTCATCCATAACAACTCTCCTCAACTCTGCTACATTTGGAATATAAATTCTACCTTTATAAGTAAGAAGTCCATCTTCTTCCAATTTATATCCCTCATACCTCTTCTCAAGACTTTGCTGCTGCAATTTGTCTTTTACCCGCTCATATAATTCATCTCCGGCAGTACAATTAACAATCTCCTACCTCAAATTTGATTGGCAAATACTAAGAGATGCCACATGCATTTCGTGCACCTTCCTGCTGAGTGCATCAGCTACCTTATTCTCTTTTCCCTTTATGTGCTTTATTTCAAAATCAAACTCACATAAAAAATCTATCCATCTCGCTTGGCTAGCATTTAGAGTAGGCTGATCAAATAGATAATTCAGACCGCAATGGTCTGTCCTTAGTTAGAATCTTCCTCCCATCAAGTAATGCCTCCACATCTTGAGAGCATGTACTATGGCTACAAGCTCTATATCATGAGTGGCATAGTTCTTATCATGCTCCTTCAGCTTTCTCGACTTGTAACATATCACATGGTTGTCTTGCATAAGGACTCCTCCAAGCCCTTGTCTGCATGCATTGGTACACACCACAAAATCTTTCTCTGGATTTGCAACTTTCAATACGGGCACACTGGTGAGAATATTCTTCAACTTATGGAAGCTTTCTTCACACCTCAATGTCCATTCAAGCTGTATCCCTTTCTTTTTCAAATAAGTGATGGCATGTGCAACCTTGGAGAATCCCTCAATGAATCTCATGTAGTATCCTGTAAGTCCCATAAAAGATCTTACATCTGTCACATTTCTTGGATTAAGCCAATTCATAATGGGTTCAATCTTTTCAGGGTCCACAGATATACCCTCTTCTGAGATAATGTGACCCAAATACTGAATTCTATCTCTATAGAAGTCACACTTGCTTAGCTTTGAAAACAGTTGATGCTCTCCGAGCAATTGCAATGTCAATCTCAAATGCTCTTCATGCTCTTCCTCATTCTTAAAATAAATAAGAATGTGATCAAGGAAAACAAGAACAAACTTGTCCAAATACCTACTGAAGACACTATTCATAAGGCACATAAATGTAGCTGGTGCATTTGTGAGACCAAATGGTACCACTACAAACTCATAATGTCCATACCTTGTTCTGAAGGCTTTCTTATGAATTTCTTCATCCTTGATTCTCACCTGATGGTAACTAGACCTCAAGTCAATCTTGGAAAATACCTTTGGTCCTCCCATTTGATCAAAGATGTCATCACTCCTATGGAAAGGGTATTTATTCTTCACAGTAACCTTGTTCAATATCCTGTAATCAATACACAACCTGAGTGTACCATCTTTCTTCTTTACAAAAAGAACTGGTGTGTTAGTTTTTCAACATTTAAGCCAACATTATGTTAGGATCTTTTCACTGAGAGAATAACAAGCACAACAATAACATAAGCACATCACATGAGACAAGAGACACAAATATTTTTGACAGGGGAAACCCTAAATGGAGAAAACCCCTCAACTTCCTCTAAGATAGTATCACCACAAGATGTGAAACCCAAAACAGTAAGATGACCTCCCAACACAACAGCAGCCTTCTGTCTTCTATCAAGCCAAAGTATTTCCTTCTCCAAAGGTTCTCCACACTTGAGAGAGCAAGTGATGTGATTCACAAGTGATAAATAGAGAGACTCTCACTCTCTATTTATATTCTTCCGTTGACTTGAAGTGCACTCAACCATGTAGGATTAACTTACAATTACTTAGTCGAGCTTACACCTTAATTAGTGTATAATAACCCAAGTGCCCCGAAACTGTGGGGACTTACCTAATGACTTGACAAGACTTGTTTACATTAATAATCCTCCCGATCAGGACATCAGGGTAAGACAATATGACTCAAATACATAATAGAAACATCCTGAAATAAACATCGGGTTACAATATATAAAATACATATAATAATACATTCCAAAGTTACATATACATCAACACTCCCTCTTAACTAGGAAGGTATTCTTTCGACACAATTTTCAGCACTGGTCTTCTTCTCTGTATCACTGGATCATGTTCGTCTTCAAGTCATCTCTGTCATCAAGTCTTCTTCATCTTCAAGTCATATTCATCTTCAAGTCATCTGGATCTAGATCATCTCTCGATCTGGATCATCATAGGACATCATCACAGGATCTAGATCATCACTCGATCTGGATCATCATCACTAAATCTAGATCATCACTCAATCTGGATCATCATCACTGGACTGGATCTGGATCATCACTCGATTTAGATCATCACTGCTGGATCTGGATCATCACTTGATCTGGATCTCTTGGAGTCATCATAACTGGATCTGGATCATAGCTCGATCTGGATCTCCACTGGTCATCATCATGTGTGTACTATCTCGTCATAGGAAGTTCTACAGAGCCAACCCTTTTTCATGCTGGTTGTAGGCCTACTCTCCTGTAGGTCTTCTCCCAGCACTTATGTCTGACCTGCTCGTCAGAAAGGCACACCCAGCACTCACATTCACCAGCATGATAGGACATCACATCACTAACATCTGTGAAATGGCTCTGCACTTATATCTGACCTACTCGTCAGAATGGCACATTCACCCAGGACGAAACACATCCTACCATAATGATGAATGACTTTCACCTAGGCCAGAGCCCCTCCTACCACAATGATGAAATATTTTCACATTCACCCAGGCCAGAACACATCCTACCACAATGATGAACGACTCTCACCCAAGACGGAGCCCCTCCTACCACAATGATGAGAGATTTGTGCACTCACATCTGACCTGGTAGGAACTGAATCCTACACCCTCATCAGAATGGCCCCCAGTCCCTGACTGAGCTACCTGGTAACGGACCAGGCGCCTCCACTCTCTCGAAGAGTGGCAGTTGCCCTTACATCTGTCCTACTCGATAGAATGGCCAGCACTCACATCTGTCATGGGAGGAACTTAATCCTTTAGCCATGACCAGAATGGCTCAGCCCTTACATCTGACCTGCTCGTCAAAATGGCTCTCTCAGTCCCTGACTGAGTGTTCCTGGTAACTGACCAGGTGCCTCCATTCCTCGAATGGTAGTTAGCACTCATATCTGACATGGAAGGAACTAAATCCTCTCACCGTGACAGAATGGCTCAGCCCTTACATCTGACCTGCTCGTCATAATGGATTTGGATCTCTAGCACTCATATATGACATGGAAGGAACTTAATCCTCTCACCATGACAGAATGGCTCGGCCCTTACATCTGACCTGCTCGTCAGAATGTATTTGGGTGTCATCACTTTCTCTTGGAAGGAACCTCGATCTGGAGAACACCAAGTCTCTCTCTGAAGTACTCGAACTTCAGCCTAGCCAATGGCTTCGTCAATACATCAGCTATCTGTTCCTCCATCGCAACATACTGGAGCTTTACTGCTCCTCTCTACACCATATCCCTGATATAGTGATACTTGATCTCGATATGCTTCGACTTGTCATGGAACACTGGATTCTCTGACAACTTTATGCAACTCTGGTTGTCA